>OOFC01049888.1:43164-55920 GCA_900323345.1 Pseudochromis fuscus
TTTTACTACTTGTGACAATGAACAGGCTCCAAGTTTGGTCTGGGTACTAACCACTGAGGTAACAGTGACCTCAAAGAAAAGAAAAAAACTCTATATAGATTGATCACACACACGTTTTTCACTCCAACCTGGGTCAACATTAAATAAAAAGAATAACTGGAGAAACTCTTACTTCTGTGGCTGTGTCAGAAATGTCCGAAGCACTTGAATTATTGTCCCAATATTTAAATGTTTTGGTGTCCTGTTAAAGCCACACTGGTGGTGGGGGGAGGAGAGAGGAGATCAGTCTCCACCTGAGCAGACAGGTGTAAGGAGAGCTCGACAACACCAGCCTTCCTTCAGTTTTTCATATGCAAAAAAAATTCATAATATTGATGATGCGAGTCAAAGGATTTATTGTGCCAAGTGTTACCCACTCCCTCAAAAAAAAGGTGCTGACGTAACGGTGCCTGTTCACCGGCATTCTGTTTCAACTATGAAAATGTTTTAATAGACAGTCATAACAACCTACGATGTATTATGTTGTGTATTTGATAATTATTTTTTACTTTTTTATGGACATGCTCAAATTGTTTTTGTTGCTTTCTCTCTGTTTTTTTTTGTTTTTTTTTGCTTGGGTGGTGAATCCATAATGAACAAGGCCATTCTAGGCAGTGCCGTCACTAAGGTGTATAAAGCATTATTTTCTATTCTCATCCTTTCAACTGTGTGTTGTACCGACTTTATGGATTTCTTTCATTATGTTTTCTCAACACCAGACAAGAGAAGCTGGATTCTCACCTGTGTCTAACGCAGTGTAATGTTTTCCTGACTCTAGTAAATTAAGGTATTTACTGAAGCTTTATTAAGGTTTTCACGGCGATCTGAAATGCTCTTTTTAAAGACGCCGTGTTTGGAGCAGGTGTAGTCGACCCGGAGAAGGCCCCGTTGTTTCTCTCCACGCACTCTGTGTCCGATCCTCAGAACCTCTTGGTGCAACTCGAACCCCAGCTCACCTCTGCCTTTTTTCTCGGATTCTAGGTGACAAAAGCTAAGTATGCAAACTGGCGATGACAGGTTAGCACTTGGACTACTGCAGAGAGAAAAACCAATGCTACCTCAGCTTAATTTATTTTAACGCGAAAACTGTTTACTGGGTACAAAAAGCAGTATTTTCTCCCCCCCTCCCCCAGAATACTGTTACAACATCCACAGTACCATCTTCGGGTACCAGGTCAGCGCAACCACGGCTGCTGCAGTAATCCAAGAGTTGTTTATATCTCTCTGATTGTTATGTATGTTTGCATTTGAGCCAGATGATGATTGCATAAAATTTTAAGGATATTTCCAGGACTGTATATTTTAAGCTTTAGTTTCTTAATTTCTACTGTACTTTGGACACCGAGGAGGTGTCTAGATCTGTTCCTCTTCCACGTTCCTGTCCCCCTTCTTACTTCGAATCTCCAGAGAGCATTTTCAGCCTCTGTACACACCTTTCTGCCTTTTTTTTTTCCCTCTTTTTGCAGATTTTTCATCTCATGATTCTGATTATTTATTATTAAACATGTTTTACACCTAATATTCAGTAAATTGTCTTTTTGTATGTTTTGAAATTTAACAAAATCGGGAAGCGTCGCGCGTCCATGTTAACAGTTTTTGCTGAATTGCGTAGCGTTTGTGTAGCAGGTTTATTATTTTGGCGTGTACGGGGGAATAAAGGGTTTACAGGTCTCTCAGGTTCAAACACGCAACAACATGCCCTTTCAGCTTTTCTATTTATTTCATTGTTCTGATGTTTTCTGCATTGAACGTGGTTACAAGCCTGCAGCATACTGGAAGAGACTAACGTTAGGATATTTAAAAGGTAGTTTCTGTCTCCCAGTAAGAGAAACAGGACCAGATTAACTCTCCCTCATGTTGTTGTTCACTTTGTCTCCAGTTTCTGCCAAAAACAAGTTATTTTTTATGAATTTCTAAACACGATGGGACATAGGACACGGGCTGTTAAATCGTTAAATGTCATACATTGTGATCTTCCTTTCTTATTGTTATGAATCGTAGCCAGTTTGGACTAACAACCAATTTTTGTCTGGTAGTTGAGACGACTTAGTCCAGTATGCAGAAGGAAAAGGTTTGTTCTATCCTGAATTACGTTGTTCTTCCTTTTTTTTTATTCAGTTCATTTTAGATGTTTTCATAGCTTTGTCGGTTCTGTTTGTTTGTGTATTTAACACACCTGTTTGCAATTGTTAATTTAGTGTAAGTTATATTTGAAATGAAACATTTACTGTATTTCTCAAATAAACTGCTGTGATATACTTGAATAAAAGGTGCAAACTGTAAATTTCTTCTTTGGTTTTTCATTTGGACAAAGAAAATCTTCACTTGCTTTGTGTTTTTATTCACCATGACCTTTCCTAGTTGCTTGTTTTCAGAAGCCTGATTTAACAGAATAGAAAATGGAGTATATAAATACATGTACAGGTTGATCGCTTGTGATACTTAGAGCCCAACAGAAAGATTTCAGGAATATTTGACCACTTATGGTGAAGTTCTGAGCATTTTTATATATTCTACTCCTAACAGCACTACTGGGCTGCCATGATTGATGACATCACATGGGCTCAAACCTGAATCTCCACTGGTGGTGTTCTTCAGGACAGAAGGGGTAAATCAGTAAAGGTGATTTTACATTTGGATTTAAAATGCATCATGGGTGATCGGATCACAAGTGGACAGCCGTCTTTGTCTACACCTGTTTTTAACATGTCTCCAACAGGGTTTCAGCAGGATCTTAAAATGTCTAAAATCCAATCATTTAAATTTAAGGCCTTAAAATGTCTAAAATTCACCTAAAATCTCATGAAATGTCTTGAATCTGATTTTGAAAGGTGTTAAAAATGCATTAACGTTACTTTTATCTAAAACAAATGCATAAACTTCAGTGTCGCTTTAAAATGTTTCGATTTTTGAGGACGCTGTAATATAACTACAAAACGGAACTAAAGTACCAGTGCAGCCCGGTCGGAATTCCTCGAGCACAACCAGCTAGTGTACTGTACTGTGCGCGCGCCGCGGTGGGTTACAGCCATGTTTTAGATGTTTCCCTCTTCCAACACACTTAATTCAAATAATCAGCTCATCATCAAGCTCTGCAGAAACCTGCTAACGATCCTGGTGATTTGAATCAGGTGTGTTGGAAGAGGAAAACCTCTAAAACATGCAGGATAGCGGCCCTCGAGGACCAGGATTGCCCACCCCTGACCGACAGTGGATGGCTACAGCGGAGCATAGCAGCGGAGAAAACGTAACCCTTTTACCCTGAACATTTAGCTGGTGACAGAAAGTGACGTGCCAGTCAACTTGCCGTAATTCCTCGGTCATTTGCGTTAGCGACGTGATTCCAGCTGAATCCTAAAGCCGACAAGCGGAGTTTCCGTAAAATACCGTAATGCCGGTAATATATACGAAATAATAATAATAATAACTTTATTTATAAAGCGCTTTTTAAAACACGAAGTGCTTAACAAAAAATCAAACAGAAGCAAAGCAACAGCAGCAACAACAAAAAGCAACAAAGAGGCAAAACGACAACGCTCTACTTATCGGCTTTCAGAATCAGCTGGAATCACGTCGCTAACACAAATGACCGAGGAATTACGGTAAATTGATTTATGCTATTCACTCTGTATGCACGGCCATATGCTCGGTTTTAAAAGGTTGTAAGAAAAGCCCACAGCAAAGCCGAACTACGTGTATAAGATGGGTAAGTGCAAGTTCAACGGTTTGTGACTCCAGAATGAACAATTTAATGCCTGATTGAAGCTGGTGGATGGACACGTGAAGCTCACTGCACCTTCTTCAAGAAAACTTTGAAACTTGGAGCATTGGGCATTAAGTCGTTGGAGTCCAATTGGTTAGTTAGTTGCATGTAATTCTGTATCGCCGATTTTCCTTAATGTCTTTTGTACTTTTTTGCCTGTATGTATGTGAAATGGGTCTTAAATTGTATTCACTATGGTCTTAAAAATTCTTAAATTTGACTTGAAACCTGCAGAAACCCTGCTCCAAACCGTCCTGCCGACCACTTTATTTCCAAACACTCCCATGAATCAGTTTCTGTCATAATCAATCTTCCAAACTGTATTTTGAACACAGGTTTTCTAATCCTTTGAACACTTTTTCATGTACCTTTGATCAATAGACAGGAAATAAAAAAACTAAATGAAAAATTTAAAAAAAGACTCGACAACGTGTTCATGTTCTGGTATATGTATTAGGTTTCAATAATAACAATTGTTAATTTCTCCTTTTTGGGTACAGATTTACAGACATACCATTTTGTATCCCGCCTATCAGTTTCTTTTTTTTTTTCTAAAAACATTTATACAGAATTGCCTTCAGGTTTTAAAATATACATATTTCCTTCCTGTATTTACAGAATACCAACCCACCATGATTTGTGGGTTGCAATGAAACACATTGTATAAAACAGAAAAGGGAGGACTGATGAAAAAACAAAAACATGGGTCAACAGAGAACTTCTATGATAACAGTCAAAGGTGAATATTGTGCTTTTTTCTGGAGGAGCTTTCCCAACTCGAACATGTGACCAGAGTTCAACCTCTCTCTCCGTCTGTGTCCCAGAGAGCAACAGAATATGAATAAAAGGGGAGGAAAACAAGTCACTCACCCGCCAGATGAAATCCTAATCAGGCTAAAATCGCACAAAGAAAAAGAGATTTTCTCTTTTTAAACCCTACCTGACCCTGATTTGATGGTTTTTCCTATGTTAGCAGAGTCATTAAAAGAAGCAGGTTACACAGAGTTCAAAATATGGTTTTGAAATCACCTCATGATTCCTCACAGTCGGGAGTTTGCTTCCTGATACAGAGCAGAGAGAGGAAACTCATCAAATCCACTGATAAAGAGGAAAACAGGCAGTTCCCTTCACTTATCCTCCTGTCCTGTAGATGTCACTACTGAAAACAAAAACCACATTCATATACCACAAAGAAGCTAACTGCTAACCAATGGCCGTGAAACCTACACTGGTGAAATGAAATCAAAGGACGTGTGATGCTATCACTGAGCTGAACCAGGAAGTGATGAGTGCACAGAAATCAGGAACAGACTGAACTGGGGAACAAAAGACGCTTCCAATAAAAACCAAGGAGCTTGTAAATTACTAAGAGTGACCCTGTGCCTGTTGGATGAGAGGATGAACTACTACCATGACACATACAGTACTGGAGGTTAGGCATCGTCACCTGACATGGCTGAGTAGTTGAACATGAGTACATTCTGCACAGGGTTTTATTTGAGGAGTGTGGGTGGCGGGGCAGGTAACAGTGTGGATGGATGCTGGCGTCAAGTCCAGAGGTCGCCGACCGACCGAGCGGTCGGCCCGGCTCTAAGCTGCCGTCACGCATCATCATCCCACAACTGGAGCTCGGCTGGTGTTTTGGCGTTGACCCAGTATGATCCAGTCCGAGCCTTCCTCAGCCGCTCTGGATGTACTTTTTGATGACCACGCAGCCGTGTCTGAAGAGCGGGCAGGGCAGTGACTGCAGGAGTGTCCAAGTGTTGGTGCAAGGGTCAAAGGTCTCCATGTTGCCGAGGGCTGGACCCTCGCTGCTCACAACGCCTCCTGTGGCGTAGATCTTCCCATCAAGGATGACAGCGCTGCATGGAGACAGATTTTGGTTTGTTTAGTAAAACTTGGAGCATTTCTTTTTGGAAAAACACAAAGCAGCTCACTGTGGGGAGTCAGAGGAGCGCTGGAAGACATTTTAGGTAATATGGTATTATTTAAAAACAGGACATTTCCTAAGTTTTGTGCTAACGTGAGAGACATCACCACATCTGGAGTGTGTGTATAAAAGATGGCTGCAGTTACTGGGTCAGGGAAGTGAAGCCAGAAACAAACATCTCTCATACAAAGTCAATAACATCATTGTCATTAGTCTGAAGTCACTTCTTCCAGTTTCCTGGTTTTTCCATATTTAAGTAGATATTAGCTCTCAAACAGGGATATTGGGGGTGTGGCGGGTTTGATTGACAGGTCTGGTTTCATGGCTCAGCCCCGTTAAAGTCGCCCAATCACTGTTTCCTAGCTTTGCCCTCCTATCTAAATACCGTATTTTCCGGACTATTGAGCGCACCTGTCTATAAGCCGCTATTGAATTTATTCAAACAGTTTCATGTGGTCCACTCTGACCGGGTCTGACGTGACGACGCTAAATGTATCAGCGGCACGGAGCTTGCTAGCTTGTAAAAAGCCAACGAGCTTCATGCCGCTGATACATGAGAAACACCGGTGTTTAAGTTCAAAGCATCAGAAAAAAGTAGCGGCTTATAGTCCGGAAAATACGGTATCCAAATATGATCACTTCTGGCTCCAACAAACCAAGATGGTGACAAACTCTAGACTTCAAACCACTGAGTGACGTCACTGTGGCTTCATCCATCTTTTACATACTGTCTCTTCTCGCTGCAGAAACAGAAATGTTCATTTACTCCTTCAGGATTTCAACACATCCCTGATAACATTTATAGCTGGCATGTTTTCAGCAACAGCATTTCAATGTATTTGCACATGTTTAGTGGCGGACTCAGCCAGACAGCACATAACGTTTGTTACTATCTCAGTGCTAACAGCCCGGCTGTTTACTGTTTACTCTCCTAGTATTGTATCAGCACTGCAGAGGTTCTACTAATGCCAACATTTTCCACTGCTGCTGCTTGACAATGAAAAGCTTTTGACTTGTGCAACAGCAGATGTATTTTATTGTGAAGGAAACACAATGGGCTGTAGTTGTTAGAGGTTAATGGTGACTGCAGGAAAATGCTGTTTTCTGGATGTTTTTTTTTGGCAGTTTCATTTTGAGAGGAGTTTATTTTTGTATTACTTTATCTCTAATAAAACCTCTCTCCTGCTGTACGTCTACGTGTTCGCTGCCTCCACAATTTGGAAATCTGAAGCACTGAACCACACCTGTCATTACCAGCAGTGACTGCGAGTGTCGCCCCAATCAGCTCCGACTCACATCTTAAGGATTACGACGGTAAAGTCAAATATTAATTTTGTGTTAGAAAGCGGGGCCTCTTCACTCTGATTGTTAGGACATAACAATGATGAGAGGTAATCAGTGTCAGGAAGATAAGTAGCTGAATGCAAGTGTGAGCTACCGTGGCTCTGATATTAGATAGCTGTGAGTCACAGCAGCAGAAATATTGTTCATGTTGTTAATCACGATCAGACAACAAAGCCACACAAAGACAACATCTCCACAAACACGCTGATTGTCGTGCTGGGGGCCATGCCTGAGATTATTTGGAATCACTCACACATGCTCTCCACATACGCAACAGGGCTACTTTGTAAGGTAGGGGAGAAAACGTACACACACACACACACATTACAGTGTCTCTTGAGGGCGAGAGAGAAAACTAATGAAAAAGCAAATATCTCTACAAATGTGCTCATTTGATATGAGAAACAGAAACAGGAGTTTGTGTGCGGAGAGGATTAAAACTTGGGCTGTAAGCTGATTAGGGCTTTGTACTCCTATTGGGGTTTGGAACGATCTGCATTTACATAAGGTGCACGCTCAAACACACACACACACACACACACACAGACGCAGCGAACAACATGCAGTCCTACTGCACAAATTCACAACACTGTTGGGACTGAAAAAAGATTATTACATAAAGCCTAAATCTACTCAGAGAGAAAGCACAGCTGATCCAAAATGGAGAGAGTGCGGGTCAGAGCCTGGAGCTGCTCTTCCTGATAAACAGAGGGGAGGTGGAGGCCTGCGGAGGCTCGGACGCAGTGAGGGGAGGATATCTGCTCTCCTGCACGATGACCTGCTAGACTTAATCTTCTGTGCAGGAGCGTGCACTGCAGATATTTCTAGAGCGTTTGTGTGTTTCTCGGCTCTCGACAGCGGCGTGTTTGTTGTTCGCCCTCCCGTCTCCCCGCGTCTCTTCCTCTCTTGTGTCAGACTTAGTTAAATGTAGCAGAACAGCTGCCTGGCGTGTGCTGGTGCAGCTTATCAATAACTCTGACAACATGATTTATGTTGTACGTTCTGCACATAAGATCACTGTCTGTAATTGCCTCCCAAATGTATTTCATGCATGCTCCTTTCTTTGCTTTCTTTCTTTCTGCAAAAAAAAAAGAAAAGAAAAGAAAAGTGCTCAAGCCTGGAAAACTGTGAGTTCATTATCCAGCAAAGTGCACACCTCAGTGGCTCCAGTTGACTGGGATGTTAGGGTGCAATCCCACTGCTGTTAATTTTCATTTATCTCTCTTCATCAGCCATTATGTGCTCACAAATGGTATGAAAGTTACAGATGGGAGTGCAGTTGTACTTCTTTTTCTAGGACACACACACCTAACTGTGCAAATAACCCCCCACTCCTCCTCCTCCTCCTCCTCCTCCTCCTCTTCCTCTACCCTCATGAAAAAAAATAAATTACCAAAATGTCAGAGTAATAACTCAAAATGGTTTGAGGGAAAGTTGATTAAATCAAGCAGCTATTGAACGGCTGCGTCTTGTGTCTCTCAGCATGACAGACAGCAGCGTTACTGATCAAGCAAATTTAAAAAAAAAAATCAAGCCCAGAAATTAGAGAGTGATTTTTTTTTTTTAATTTTGCACCTAGGGAGAAGTTTCACAAGTGAACTGCATCGTGTTGGAAACATCACCATCCCACACTTTGTTCAACATCTAATTAACAGCCTCGGATACATTTTCTCTGTACAACCATTTACCTGTGTTATGACACAAAGACTGACAGATTACTAATAAGCTTGAATTTTACATTTTTTTTAAGGCTGTGTAATAAAATCAGAACGCTTTTTTTTTTTTTTTTTTTGAAGCTTCATGCAAGACAGACTTGCAATTTGAGCTTTTGAAAAATCTTTAAAATTCCACACTGGGGGATTTAACTTACATGTGGAGCTGCTACATTAATTATCTCTTACCTGCAGAACTGCCGAGAGTGATTCATGTTGGGACCAGCCTTGATGTTGCCTTTGTCTGGGTCGTAGATAGTGGTAGCTCGGGCGTAGGCTCCTCCCAGGATGAATATAAAACCATTTAGACTCACTGCAGGGGCGTATTTGTTATCTAAAGATATAAGAAGAGAAATGGAGAGAGTGGAGGGGAGAGGAAGAAGAGAGATTTTTTAAAAGGAAAAAACAGCTATTGTTTGGATGTCATTCTCTCACAGCAGAAATTTCCATTCACTATAATGGCATCAATTTGTTCTTTTTCTTTTTTCTCCTCCCTTTGGTCTCCACGTCGCATGCAAAAACGATCATCATCAACATTCTCCTTATCACTTTACTGATATGCCCCTCTCAAGATGGCTTTAAAAAAAGAAAAACAGAGTGGATATCCAAACCGATGAAAAAGCAGAGTTCATAAATCACTGAGGCTTTATTGGGTTCTACTTCAAAATATGTTTGGGCTTGGAAGCAATATAAAAGAGTTACCTAAGTCCCAATAATTCAGAATTGCATTAGGCCCTCTGGCACCTCCATAGATTCATAAGGGTGAAAAAAGGAAAAAGCACAGTGCACATGTATTGGAAATACATGAGTGAACAGGTGGGATAGTGCATACTGTGCATATTGTATAATTCAGTCTGATACAGTATATCGCACAGGAGGAAAACAGAGGCATCGAAGCAGCACCGCTGTAGAATTATAGGTGATGGGAAACAAAATGAAACAGTGGTTTGTGCGTAACGATGCCATTGGAAACCTGGAGTTGTGCGAGCAGCGGCCCTGCTGTGGAGGAAGAGGAAGAGCATTTCAAACTCGCAGCAATTTCTCTTGAGCAGGCTGCAGCTGGCCAATTTACAAGCAGCATGAATAATGCACAGACACTTGGCCGTGAGCTGCTGTCCTCGCTGGTTTGTTTTTTTTTTCTGCCACAATGGACGACCATCCCTCATTGAAAACAGGCAACAGGAGGAGTTAAGTCTGATGCCTTAATAATGGCGGTTGGAGGCAGCCCTGAAAGCAGGTGTATTAGAGCGTCCTCCCCGCCCCGGCTGCTGAGAGCAGTCCAACATGTTTAATTAACGGGTCAGCTCTGGAGGCCAGAGGTGCTCCTGCTGCTGCTCGGTGTGAATCCCCACATGAGCTGCATTAGGTTTTCCTGGAGTCTGCTGCAGTGCTGCTGCTCGTGTGCACAGAGCATTGCTTTTAACTAAAGCACACAAACATGCTGACACTGACAATAATACCATGTTAAGCTGGTATAATGTTTACAATCTGAAACGTTACCTTAAATCCTCTAATAGTGTCCGAGGCCCTTATCTACCAGGAACTACCAGGCCAACTACTAGAGTTTCACTGGACAAAAACCCTTCATTAATTTACTTTAGGCTTTTATTGTGAAATATTTGCAGGTACTCTATGTTGAACTCAGGCAGCAGGTTTTTGTGCTTGACTTTTTTCCCCACTGCTTTCATAGCTTTGAAAACAGTTCAAATACAGCTACGCTTGTCAATGTCACTTCTCTTTCACCAACCAATCAGAATAAAGAAGGAGGCGGGACTTAGGGTATCAACACTGTCAATGGAGAAGCAAAGAAAAACTCAACTGACTTCGATTCAGTAATTTTCAATCATAAAAAATGTTTTTTCCACAAGTCATTCTGATGATATCTGCTAAAGTTAATTCTTCTCATCAGTGATCTGGTGGTGCAACTAAAAATAAATAAATAATTAAGTTGATGTAGGCCCTAAGAAGAGGTTACTTCTGGTTTTATTGACAGATCTGATCTCCAATGAACCTTAACCTGAACCTGAACATCACACACACTGAGCAGTGCATTAGACTTAATGATGGTGTCAGAATAAAAGTTAAGGCCTCACTAGAGTTTTTACAGTGTATTCTCAGGGGGGCTTTCAATTAGAAATATCACATTTTATGGCAAAGTAGTTGCTGTGACATTTCACTCAAAGTCACAACTTCATGATCCCACAAGAGGAAAAGTTAAAAAATCACCAAAGTCATTACAGGTGCATCCTCCTGAGACCGACGTGTCTGCGTGAAATATCACGAGGAGCCGCTCAGTAGCTGCTGAGATATTTCAGTCTGGGCCAAAGCGTTGGACTGACAGGCATACGTTACTCGCCGTACTGCCGCCGTGGCTAAAAAACACTTTGTATCATTCACATTATATGACTGCGCCGCGTCATTTACACGCAGTGAAATGCAATCTGAACTTCCACCGCAACCATCTGAGGCGTCAGCTTCAATTTCTGCCCTTGCGAAACAAGTTGCCACTGATTGGTCCTCCGCATATTCTGCCAGACGTGTTTATTTTCTTCTTTTACCTTCTTCATCTCATTGATATGCCGCTGCCAGTCTTTCTGAATGTGTGTGTGTGTGTGTGTGTGTGCCAGCATAAGCGTGTGTACATGATGTTTTGTGTTAGGCCCCATAAACACAGAACACTCATTTCTCTCTGCTCGGCGCCCGAGGCAGAATAATAACAGGATGCTCTCAAAGGAAAATCCTTTCTCTCCTTTTTCCCCACAGAAGCTCTCACCACTGCTTCCCGCCTCTCCTCTCTCGTGGACTAACAGTAAGTTTGAGTGCTTGGAAGAGCACCAGGCAGGTAAATCTCATTCTCGTTTGGCAAACCTCAGAGGACTGCCGTTAGGGTTCAACATCTCTCCGCCGCTTTGCTTTGCCTCTCATCCCTTGGCCTTCGATGTTGGAAAACCAGTCTTTTTTTTTTTTTGCTGAAACAACATTGAAGTGGAGTAAAGAGTGCGGGTGCTGTGTCTGTGTCAGCTGAAAAACTTTCTAATTCTGATCAACCTTTGCTATTCTTGAAATCCAGCGATGGATTTTGTCTGGTTTTACAGCTCTGAGGTTAGAAAACCCAGCCAAGGATCCACACACTGACCACACTCTGCATAAAAAATGAATAAAGGGAAGAGAAAAAAAACAAAACAAAAACAACAACAGCAGCGACGACATCAACAACAAGGTTTTACCAGTGCAGCGGTGATGGAGGTACAGCTGTGCCTGCAGGGCAACACGGGCTGACACAGTCTCTCACACCCTGATAAAACAGCTCAGACACTGAGCCCGGGACCCCTCGGGCTGAGGTCAAGGACATCAAAGAAATGAAAACACACACACACACACACACACAGACACACACACACTGGATGAATTTTGTGGCTGCTGACTAAACAAACACCTTGTTGTTCCCTCACATCTTTTCCTATCTCACTCCTGCATCAACACAGCAGATATCTGATTCTATAAAAACCGGAACACTACCAGAGCGATAACACACACACACACACACACACACACACACACACACACAAATATATCACAATTCACTCAATCAAACCAATACTGTTTGCCGTACAGATCTAGACGAGACCGCGTCCTCTGATAAAGACTCCCAAACAGCCGCCGTCATCGCACACATCCTCTGAAATGTGCGGTCAGTCACAGGCGAAGGAGGAAGACAAACAAGGAATAAACAAGACATTCTCCTCGGGATGATGGAGGATGAGGTGATGGGCACAAGGGAAGCAGGAGGAAAGAGGACAAAGAGGCTTCAGTTGTTGCTGCCAAAAGCTTAGATAAGATTGCAACAAGGTAATTGGAACAGCAAAAAAAAATTTTACACAATGTCCTTTTATGTGGTGTAAGAGCAGCCTTTGAAATGACAGGCCAAAATAGCAGAAAGAGGATGATGTACTTTAATTCAATATGAT
>OOFC01049889.1:0-16864 GCA_900323345.1 Pseudochromis fuscus
CAACAAAACAGTCAGATAAGTCAGTCAGTCAAACTTTATTAATAGAAAACAAACCGACGTTCTGACAACTCCGTTCACTCCTAAAACAAGCTAGTACATTCACAATACGGTACCGTACGTACCGATAGCTCTTACCGGTATTTGCGCCGCCTTCGTTGAAAACAATGTATTTCCAACTCCATTTGTCACAGTTCAAAGCTGCATGAACAGCTGTTTGATTTTTTTCCCCGAGGTAACGTCAGTGACGTAGTATTATCTTTTACCAACAGCAAGGTACAACAGGTAGTGCAACTTTTTATCACGTAGTTAGTGCATCACAAACGTGGAGGGACCTTTTCCCTGATTCAGTAAACACGTAAAAGAAACAGTCTGATACCGCTACGGTAAATCAAACGTTAGTGCAATCACAATATACGCCCCCCTGACTACGGCAGCCATAATTCACCAATACTGATCCATATATAAGGCGCATCGGATTATAAGGCGCACTGTCGGTTTTTGAGAAAATTAAAGGCTTTTAGGTGCGCCTTATAGTGCGGAAAATACTGTACAAATAATGACCCACATTGCTTTTACAGCTGCTCTAACCATGCTGCATCAACATGTCGTGCTACTAACAGCACAGAGGTTGGGTAGAGGACAAGTTTAATAATGAAATAGACAGACAGCCACTGGTGGAGGGGCCTTTAATCTCTATGGCACAGAGAATATTAACAGGAGTGTGGACAACATGCTCAACAATGGACCTCCAGTAAAAGAGTCTAATCCTGGGAGAAACAATACTGTTAAAGTACTCAAACACTTCAATGCTCAGCTGGGTGGCCGACTAGTGCAACAATGCAGTGGATTGTGGGTATTTTAAACTGGAAATACCCACTACACATTGTGTAGGATAAAACATTTTCACCCATCAGGAAATGTTTCAGGGCTTTGAACACACATGCAGCTTAAAATGGAGTTTGGATTTTGCCTGGCTTTTACAGAGCGACCAGAAATAGGGCAGGTTAAAGTTCCTCGGCTCTTACATGTGTTGATACAATAGATACCACCTCTAATGGGAGGTTTAATACTCTCTGTGGCCCTGGGTTTAAAATGTTGTGTTTCAAAAAGAGGCTTGTTGCCCACTGCTTTTGTGCTGCTGTTATTCATGTTGGATTTCCCAGTGTACAGTTTGGGACAAGGACATTGTATTTGTGTTTATAGCACAGCTCGTCTTGGGATTTGGAAAATTGTCTTTGCAGCTTGTAAGAGGGCAAATGCAGAGGTACCCACAAGGCACATGTCCTAGTGGCGGTGGAAGGTTATTGATGGAGGTTTGTGCGTGAGCAGGATGAATAGGTGGTGAGGCTTGCATTGTGTCTAAGTGTGGTTATTTTACATTTTCTTGACTATGCTGAGAAACTATTATGAGTGCAACACAGTACAATACAGCTCAGTGTATTAAAGTGCAAATGACACGACTACTGGTAGGTTTAAATGGTGATTGTAATACAGATATGTGTGCATGCGATGTGCTTTGATCACATTCCTGACTTTATAATTTTAATTTAAATAACATTTTTTTAGGAGGAGAATTAAAAGATTATAACAACTCACCTCATAGCTTGTAGTTATAAGGGCGTGTTGAAGCCAATAATGTAATAACAGTCGATAACGTAATAAATTTGCCCTTTTTGAAATGTAATAGGCCAATAACGTAAGAAAAGTCCTGAACCGATAATGTAATAACTTTTGGCTAATAACGTAATAATTTACGTTATTAGCCTAAATTTATTACGTTAATAGCCAATTACTCATTACGTTATTGGCTCAGTGATTACATTTGCAAAGTTTTTTCTTTAACCAGGCCAATAATGTAATAAGCAGCCAAAATCGTAATAAATTATTACGATAAAATAACTTTTGACTAATAATGGAATAATTTATTATGATATCAGCTGCTTATTACGTACGTTATTGGCCTGGTTAAAGAAAAACATTTTGCAAATGTAATCACTGAGCCAATAACGTAATAAATTATTATATCATTGGCCAAAAGTTATTAAGTTATCGGTTCAGAACTGATCTTATGTTATTGGCCAGTTATTTCGTTATTGGCCTATTACACTTCAAAAAGGGCAAATTTATTACATTATCGGCTGTTATTACATTATTGGCTTCAACAGGGTGCGCCACAAAATACCTCAGGGTAAAGTCTCAGTCATTACAAACCTGCAGCATTTCTTTCTATTTTTATTTTCGCAGATATCCAGCCTGCAGTTCAAACAAGTAAACTCGCAGTGCTGTTCCCAGGTTGGTCTCAGGGGTAGGTCTCACAGTAAATGCAGCAATTTCTGTATTTTGTCATAGGGCAACATGCAGTATTTATTTATTTATTTTTTCCCATATCACAGCTTAGACGGCTGCAGCTGTTTGTCTCTGGTGAGCTCCAGGTAACATGCTCAGTAAAGGTCTAGTTCACTGCTTCTGAATTCTGCCTCTCCAGAGGACTACAGGCACTTCTCAGTCTGGTAATCAAATTAGGAAGTGAGTTACACCTGGGACACAAGGTAAATGCAATTTGCTGCCAAACAGGACTGAAGACTAGCAGCACTCTGACCCACAAGGATTAGGATTGAGAGGAATCAGTGCATGTCCAAGATGGAGGACAAAGAGGGTTTTTAAAAACTCATTTCCAGAGGGTTCTTTACACTTAATGTGTATTTAGACAAATATGCAAGTACTTAACGGTGCATTTAAATCCACTTTAAACTCTTTAAATATCCTTTGTTAAAGTTTCTAGTAGTCGAAAAACAACTTCATTCAACTGCAACCAAAAACAGACCGGTGCCCTCTGACATGCACCAAGACAGCCACTCCATAATAGAACCAGTTTTTTGAGACTCGTTTCTTCGCTTGGCACATCCCAGTTATTGGACCATGACTTCTGCTCTTGTCAGGGCATAGCATGTCTTCTCTAGAGCTCTGCAAGCTGTCACGATTACGAGGAAGAGAAACTCATTGTTGAGGTGGAAAAAAACCAGGCGCCTGCAACCGACACTATCGGATATTAAAAAAGACATTGCTTGGTGAGCCATAAACTGCACGGGCTCTCCAGGTGAGGGAAGCAAGTCATATAACAGAGAGCAGATCTCCTGAACCTCCTCCTGTGGCTGCTCTCCACATTTACTTTGTATGATAGATTTATATAATATGTTGTGGACTTGCTGATGTGCCATGTTACGTCGATGCCTACTGGTGCAACAGCTTGCATGACAAGCTGCTACGCTGTGGCAGCAGTATGTTTCCAGCTTAACACGTTTGGAGCTTTATACCCCGAAAATCAATAACACCACTGAGGTTGTTTTCACTGAGTTTGAATATGTCAAGTGTCAAAAATGCCACAACATGGCACTGAGAGCAGGTTAAGAAGTAAACTGGGAAGTCCCCCTCCCGTAAATGAATAAAACAGCATCCAGATGTTTAAGTCATCTTCATGCTGAAAGTCTTTAGGATGTGATCAGAGCTGAGTTGAGTAAAATATGCAAATAATTCAATAAATGCTTTCAGTAATGCTGTTGTGGACCTTATTTAAAGTTTCATAATCCTGTGGAAACCACAACAAGTTGAAGAAGAAAAACAAATATTTACAAAATCAGAAACATTCTGTGTTAAATGACACATTAAAAACCTTAATGTGCTTCTGAAACATTTGATGGAAGACACAGTGAGTGTTTCAACTTGTCTCTTTCTGTTGCCTCAAAAACAGCTCAATAAGAAAATGTTGTCTGGGGTAATTCAGATGATCAATGATTGGTTACAACAGGCACATTAGGAATAATATTAACATGGGTCTGACTGTTAAAGAGAGACCTAAAAATACTTCATGAGTTTTGATCAACTGGTTATGACCTTACTTTAGTAATATTTTTACAGATATGAAAGTACAAAGCTGACATTTTTATTTATTTATTTATTTTAACAGTCACTGCTTTTCATACATTTATATGGATACATTTCAAAATGTGTTTACACCATATATAGTGTTTAATCACACCAATAACCAGAGACCACATTGTGTGGGAATCTTAGGGAAGTTTTTTGAAAACATGAATCCACTCCTGACCCTAAACTGTATATAGAAATGGATGAAGCAACTGGGCCTCACAAGTGACACCACAGTGGAAGTGCAAAAAGGTGTAATACCCCCGATGGCCACTAGACGCTGGCTCCAAAAAACTCTAACTGACTTCAGTTCAGAAATTGTAATTTTCAATCATGAATCATTTTTTCCCCCACAAGTCATTCTGACAGGTACAGTCAGCTCTGGTCATCAGTGATATGGTGGCCCATCTGAAAAAAAACAAAACATAATTAAGTAGATATCAAAAATAGGATGATTTGGGGGTGTGGTTAGTTTGATTGACAGTTGTGAGCTCCAGTGAGACCAGACTCACATTTGGGCTCATACATATTTGGCAGTGTCCTCTACTTAAAGGCTCAAACCCTCTGTGTGACTCCTCCCTTCATATCCAAATATGGTGACTTCTGGCTCCCAACAACAAACATGGGTGATGTCACTTTAGTTTCATCCATTCTGTATACAGTCTATGCTCTTTACCCATTATTCACTGAATATATAATTACACCATATTATTTTACTAAGTACTGCTATGCATTAAAAATAAGATAAAACAAAACATCCCATCCCCATATGGGCTCATATAGAATAACTGTGAAAATGTTGTGTTGCATCCACTGTGTCATGATCTCAGGTCGTGCTGGTTTGTACAGATCCACCCTCCAGTTTTTCTAGGAAGAGAAGGCAAAGAATAACATTCAGCTCAGCCCAAGTACTGCTGAGTACTGTGAATACTGCATTTGTCTACAAATACTCATTAAAGAATATCAGAAACAAATCCAGTGTAAAATAGTAGTAGGAAAATAAGCATAAAGAAGTAGCACTTTGAGTGTAATTCCACCCTGCTGTATTTAACACAGCCGGTAGCAGGAAGAGCTTTTATTGAGTTCAAAGGAAATCATTCTTTCATTGGATGATTGCAATGTCTAACACCTGCTGGCTGTAATAAAGCCTGCGGGTTAAGGTTTGGGACCACCCTGCAAGACACACTGGACAGGATCATCCATCAAATCTTTTAAATTATTCACAGTTTCAGCGTGATCATAGGGTCCACACCGCAACAGAACACCCTGAGGAAACATCAGTCTGTGTTTTCTTCCCGCTGGCTTTGCATCCTGTCAGTCACTTTGCATGGAAATGGAGATCCTTAAGCAGCAAACCTGAAAATAAGCAATTAGCAGCATCAACCACCTCACTCTCTCAACAGCTCTGTTTTCTCAAAGGGATTCTTACTATTGATGCTGAAATTGTCCTTGGCGGTGTGCATCCCTGTCGTCCCCAGAGAGTCTTCGTTTCTTCCCGTGTCTCAATATCTGTTCTGTCTTTGCTGCTTTTCTTTCTTTATGCATTTTACTTTACTTTTCTTCCCAGTTCTGACTCATTTTTCTTTTCCCGAAAATGTTGTAGGTTTTCTCCTGTCTTTTATCTGTTGCTCTTTGCATTTGCAGGTGTTGCCAGTTGTTGGGTAGTCAGCACACATCCCATCTTTCCATTACTTTGTCAGTAGCGGGAGACAAGCACCTGCCTACAGATGAGGAAACGAGAGAGTGCGAGCGAGGAGGAGGAAGGCAGGAGTTCAGCAGCTATGGATTATAGATATGGGTCAGGAAGGGGACATTACGAGACACAAGGAGATAAGCAGCTACATACGCATAAACATAGGAGCGCGGTCTGCAGTTGACATGTCAACAAGACATTATGCACATGAAGGCATTTCCCTTCAGCTTCCCATTAAAACTCCCACAGAAAGAGAGGAATATTTAACCTACACCTCGCTTGTCTGCCCAATTAACATGACACTTAAAAATAATGTTTTCTGGAGTAGTCTCTGTTATAAATTGTTTATTATATCCCGTTCCTTTACAGGCCTCCAGGATATTGATTAAATTTTGTGGGAAAAAAAAAAATAAATTACGTGCTGGAAGTTTGAATGACCGTAATCTAAAGTATTCATTTTAAGTGAAGATCTATTCTTATAAATATAATTCATACTCATTCATGTTGTCCATAATGAGCTATGTAAATCCATCAGGGGCCATTTATTCTAAAATTTCATAAAAGATCACGATTAAAACTGATCAAATTTAACTGTTTGTGTTTAAGTACATATTACCGTATTTTCTGGACTATAAGCCGCTACTTTTTTCTGACACTTTGAACTTAAACACCGGTGTTTCTCATGTATCGGTGGTATGAAGCTCATTGGCTTTTTACAAGCTAGCAAGCTCCGTGCCGCCGATACGTTTAGCGTTGTCACATCAGACCCGGTCAGAGTGGACCACATGAAACTGTTCAAATAAATTCAATAGCGGCTTATAGACAGGTGCGCTCAATAGTCCAGAAAATACGGTAATAATATCACAAAAAGCCAAAATCTGAGAACATTTTTGGATAAGCACAAGGTTGCACTCAATAATTACACAACTGTGCTTGGATAAAGAGTTCATACCAACTTACCATTCCTACAGTCAAAATTACAAACGTTGTGGTCTTTCTATCTGCACAAGTAATTCAAGTACTTAAAGCAAAAACATAATTTGTCACAAGACAACATTCAGAAACTATTAGAAACTGCTGTAAGGGAAAACTTAACTTCAAACCTCTGAAAGTGTGAACAACATAAAGCAGGTTTTTGTGTTGCAGTTTGTGTTATTAAACTGTGGAGCAGGTTGAATGTGGTTTTAAAAGAACGCACAAACATAAAATATTAACACAAAGAAATGGTTTTTTGAAAGTATGAAGTGAAGACTGTGTCCAACTGTCAATGATGTGAGGTCTGGTGTTTCATTTTCCATATTCACCTGTTGCATAGTAACATACCTTAATATGATAAATTTTATATTTATATGGTATTTACATGATCTTACATTATATTCATTAATATTATTAAACTAATTAATTAGATAATTGATTATATGTTCAATAATCTTCATTACACTGTATTCTGTAGATATATTCATTAAACAGGTACATAAACAAATAGAAGAAATATGTGAGAATGGGAAAGGGGGTGGTGATGACTACATTTAGACTTCATCTCACTCCTTTTTGAACATGAAATGGAAACCTTAAGGTTTTAATGTTAGTTTCTTTATGCGCTTCTGTGGCAGGATGTCCACCTGATTTGTTTGTTTGTTAGTTGTTTTGTTTTTCACAAATTTGACTGATTAGCACTGTTCCCTCACTGCAAGAAGGTCCTGGGTTTGAATCTCAGCTCAGACTTTTCTGTGTAGTTGTTTTGTTTTTCACAAATTTGACTGATTAGCACTGTTCCCTCACTGCAAGAAGGTCCTGGGTTTGAATCTCAGCTCAGACTTTTCTGTGTGGAGTTTGCATGTTCTCTCTGTGCATGAGTGGGTTTCCTCCAGGCTCCAGTTTCCTTGCACAGTCCAAAGACAAGCTGGTTAGGTAAATTGATGACTCTAAATTGACCATAGTTGTGAGGGTGAGAGTGGATGGTTGTCTGTCTTTGTGTGTAAAGAGTCTCACCACCCTCCCCCCCCAGAGGACCCAGACCTCCAGTAGAAGATGAATGAATGAATGAACTAATTCCTGACATGTTAAATAACCGACCACAAATAACCTGTTAAAGTATCCTCTGTGGTCCAAACTCATTTTTCAGCCAAGCTTGATCTAATTCAGTACAGTGCATCCTTACATGAAGCCAGAAATTAGTATCCTGGCTTAACTGGTAATTCTAGGTTTCCAATTCAATCTTAGTAAAAGCAAGCTCCATCAATGTCTTACCTAGGGACACTAGGACATGTGGACTGGAGGAGCCATGGATTGAACTGCAAAGTCAACATCCGGCTTTACCACCTCTTGTAACCCTTATCACATGAATAAGATTTAAAAAACAGCAAATGTTTATGTCTTTACTCTAGCCATTAAAACTGAGATTAGAGTGAACAACATAGACTGTGTATAGAAATGGGCAAAACAATCGTGATGTCACCCATTGGCTTGTGGACTCGTGTTAAATGTGTATGAGACTCCACTTCAACCCTGTAGATCAAGCTAACCACGCTCTTAAATATTCCTCTTTTTGAAACCTAATATCTGCTTAATTATGTTTTGTTTTTTTTGGTTTTTTTAGATGGACGACCAGATTGTTGATAAGAAGACTTTAGCCAACGGCATCAAGTGATATGTGGAAACAGAAATCATTGACTGACTATTTAATGATTGAATTTCATGATTTTTGAATTGAAGTCAATTGTAGTTTTTTGGAACCAGCATCTAGTGGCCGTCGGGAGTATTGCACTTTTTTGCATTTCTGCGCTGACCTCACTTTTGAGCCCCTGCTGCTTTGTCCATTTCTTTATAGAGTCTAACATCTTAACAATGAGACAGTAAACAACAATGTCATTGAATTTATTCTACAAATTTCTCAGCAGCAACACCAACAAGGTTTGTTGATTTGTCCCTTTTTCTTCTTCTTCTTCTTGTTCCAGTTGAAAAAATACAGCAGAGCATTTATAGACTCTCCATGTCAGTGTCTTGTAATGCATTAGTGCATTTTTCTTTCTCTTCTTGTTTTCTTTCATTTTTTTCACTACCTCACGCACATTTGAATTTCATACCTTGAATTCCTTGTTTTCTTCCTTTTACTTTTATGCCTTGTCCTCTCATTAACACCTCTACCCAGTCATCTGTCTTATCCTCTCACACTTTAACACTGCAGGGTCAATGGACCTATTCAGCTGGGGTGATTTTAACAATAAAACTCACAATGGACTATCAAAATAATGACCCTGGGCACCAGGGAATTACTGGAGTTCAGCACTTCAAAATGAGACAACGTAGTCCTCTTTGTGAGACCTCAGAGTGTCAGTAAACCACATTCACACTGCAGCACATGTTTGTGCAGTGTTGCCAGCAGAAAACTAAACGTAATGTACACAAGGTATTTAACACCAGAGTGTTAGTCGTTCAATCAAAAACACAGAAGAAGAATTACTTACAGAGATATAAGTTTCAGTCTGATGTCACAGAGCAGACTTGTAATATCAGACATTTCATATCTTATAACTTACAAATATTTTATTGAAATCAAAGATCACTTTTCAATATTTACTATTTTGTTGATGATAGCAATTCAGTGTATTTACTTTGACTAATTATCTCAGGGACAGGACTTAAAGCAGACAGTGGACAAATGAGCTGAAAGTCTGCATAAAGGGCCAGAAGAAGAACAACAAAGATTTGTTTGAACTATTAATCATGCAAAGCTGCTCTAGTGAAATCAACACCAGTCCCTTTCAAACTGCATCAGTGCTACAGCGACTGAAAATACGAGCCGATCAACGTGAAAACCTTCAACTGGCTTTTGTTCCAAAGAAGCCACAGAAAATGCAAAGTGAATGTCATCACAGCTGCTGCTGACAGTCATTGTTTTTCAGAAATACATTTCTAAGCAAAACAAAAGTCATGGGAGCAATGGGATAAGAAGAAACAGATCAACAGACGCAACTGTCTGTGCGACCTCGTTGTGTGCGTTTGCTCTCCATCGTGCTCGAAACAGAAACACCAGTTGCTCTTCTTCTTTGTGTTTCAGGAAAAAGCAGCTGTCCAAGCAGTGTGTGCTGGAGTATTAAGACACATCTACCGTTACCGTGGTAACCTCAGTTGTGGGTTGTTGTCAAGTCAACCTGGCCCTGACATCCTAAGAATTACAAGTATAAATTGTGATCATCATCATTTTAGTGATAGTTGAAATAATTCCAAGTCATTGGCTCGACTGGAATAGTTTCCCTGACCACTGCACATACCCAGCATCACATATGGTAATCATTATAATGTGTAATTCATTTTTCTTACAATTGGAATAACAATTAAATCAATGTCTTAAATTGTTAACAAAACATGCTGTCATCTAAGCTGAGAGGACATACAAGGAAATAACAACATCATATATAAAAACTATGTCCTATGGCCTCGAGAGTCAAAGAATAACTAAGGTACAGGGATATTGGAGTCACAGTATATGCACTGACCATAATGCATGCAAGAAGAAAACAAAAGCAACACAAAACAAAGACAGACAACAGATAATCTCCAAGACGTAGGAGTTGCTGATCAGCACCAGGATTGTATTTTAGCTGACAGCTGCTGCTTTCTTTTCTTTCTCTACTTACAATACAAAAGTAGATTCATCATTTCAGACTTTGTGACAAATTGTCAAAAAATGGCCAGTGAAACCAGTCATTAAAATCCATGTCATAAACACAAGTCAGAAACTGACAAGGGCTGAAAGTGACGGACAGCTGACCACACTGTAGATCTGTGTGAAGGTGATTGATTGAAGACTGTTGGGTGACTGCATCACCAGAAAAGTTATCCAAAAGTGTCACTCAGAAAAATTCCAGTATAGAGGAAAAATGAAACTGAAACTTGAAATTTGAACTACTAGTAAAAGACTGAGGGATGTAAAATTACATTACATTACAACATTTTTATATTTTTCCTATAATTCCCTTTCAAACTTTGACTGTTTTAGAGCTCTGCGATGTGTAGAAGTCGTATAGACAGAGTATGGATGGGTTAAAAAAATCTGATGAACAGAATGTATGAATTGTTGGAAAATGGAGAGTCCAGAGATTCATTTGTTGACCGACCTAATCATGGCCCCTCTCACACCATCAGTGAAGTTAATAGAGCTTGAAATGGCACCGTTAACCAACCATTAACTCTGTTGATCACATTTATTGATCACTTTACATCCTCCTAGTCCAGTACAGCCACTTTGTAGGTCTTGACACTACAGAGCTCTGGGCATCTGTGATTTAACCGGGACAATTTATCAGTTAATGGTACAATATGTAGTAAATCTCAAACAGACTGAAATTATTGCTTTCACTGAAATATTACATAATGCTTATTTTTTAAACTAAATTATTCATATTGAAAACCAGATCTGGATTTTCACTAACCTGTAATTAACATTGGAGGCTCTCAATCCACATAATTACACTGATAACAGATAAAATATAAGTCTTCAAAAAACAAACTGTTATTATGAAATTTTAATTTAAACACTAACCTCTGTTTACAGCTTTTATTTGTCGTGTTGTTGACCAGTACTGAAGTTTAAATGTCTGTACTGCTGCACAGTGTCTTGCATTAGTGGTGGTAATGGGGCTTGAAATGGGTTACAGGTACAACCAATCGCACTGACTGATCAAATTAAGTTGTAATTTCGCAGAGTGATTCAATTGATTCCTGATCTCACACACTGATTAACTACCGTAATGGTGACAGAGGGTTCAAATCACATGCAGATCCGGTGGAAGTCAGGCCACGTGAAGAAATGCAAAGAGTACTGGTATTTAAGGGTGGACATGTAATCTTAAAGTTTGTGTAAAGTTTGAAAGACAGAAGCTGAAACCTTTATCCCGGTAGAGAAAGCTCCAGAACTGTTACAGATGATTACAAAGAGAGGTCAAAGACGTATGTAAACCTATGTGATCCAAAAAGTGATACTTTCGCTCATGCTGGTGGGTGGTCTGATCTGGCAGATGCATTAAATTAAATGCATGATCCTAAAGATAAACACACGGGGCTTTCTTTAGTGTGTGCAGACTTTCCTGTGGCCTTGTGTTGGCTATCTTTGCCTTTCAGAAGATAAACATTTGCTTTAACTTTTTTTTTCAGCACACAGTGGTATCTGGCTGGAAGGTTTTTTATTATTATTATTATTATTATTATTACACTAGAGCTCCAAACAGTGTATCATCCAGCAGCTGGAGCAAAGAGCTAATTCGATTTGATCATGTTTTTTTCGTCGGATAAGACGGTGATTATCATTATAAACAACAGGGTAAATGTAAAGCCGCATAGACAGCAGCATAGCCAGCAAGGGCATTAAATAAGAGGCCTGCAACTACATCGGCTTATCTATGTGAAAGCAATCTAATGCTCTGTGGACACTGGGGATCGGGGTATTTGTCCCTTGTGTACCATACACAGTCGCTGGTATTACAGCTCTCGCTGCTTTCTCATGCTTTCATGCTGACCAAATATGAATTGGCAGCAGTGCAGATCCATAACTGTAGAAGCTTGTAGGTCAGCAAGGGCAGAGTGACGCTGTGCAATACACAAAACCCCATCATGGAAAATGTGCAAGGGCATGCATGTTTCTGGCAGGAGTTTAAAAGGGGAACAATCTAAAACTCTGTTACCCCACACAAGTTAAACTAGTGTGGGAAGGGCACCAAATCACAGCTTGAACTCTAATAAGTTAACAAGTATCATGACCTAGTAAAAACGCTGTTGTGCCATTCTTGCTGAGTCACATTTTGAAATTGACTACCGCCAGCCAACGCAGTTTTAAAGAGCGACTCCACATCTCTGTGTTGACCTTTATGCATTAACCTCTTTTGCAGTTTTGACTACACCCTTTTATACTTGTGCACCGTGCTGAACAGTAGGAACTAACCGGACACCAGTACAAGTTGGATTATTTATTTTTTTTGTCGCTGGCCTCTGTCAGAGCTTCACCTCTCTAGTTAGACATTCACATGGTACTGGACTCATGACAAGATAGTTTTACACAGGTAAGGTTCGGGTAGATGGTGGTGCAAGTAGAAGATTTCTAAGGTCACTGATATCAATATATTTCTGTCTCCGGGGAGCATTAATGTGCACCACAAATATTGTGCTTTATTACAAGAAGTCAAGCAGTATGATCAATTGAAAATGTAATGGTTGCTTTGAGTGTGGTGCTTGGAAGAAAGGTCACAGGGTTACTAGAATCAATATACGAATATACTACCTTTCGTACTTATCCATCAATTTTCGTTCCGCCAATAAATACTGAAAACTGAATACATGGCTTACTTTTTTTTTTTATAAGTCTCTGTCCCCTTTTTGAACTTTCTTTCATCTTTATTTTCTTCATGTATTGACCGAAAAGCTGCATACACTTTAACACAACATTCTTCCAAAAAAACATCAGTGTTTTTTCATTGATAGTGAAGATCTGTGGCTAAAGCCTTGAATTACCTCACTCCCCGGTTTCTGAGCTCCTGAGGGTTTGTTCAAGTGATATATGGCCTGACATCAGGTCAAAACAAGAAACACAGCCTGTCAGTTTCTTATTGTCTATACACAGTGCACACCTCTGGCCCTGGGCTAAAGGGAGGGAAGTGTTTAACAGACTTAGTTTACACAACAAAAACTCCATTCAGATGATGATGGTGCCCCTGAACTCACTCATACTTTCGACAATCTGACAACAGAAGCTGGGAAATGAAGAGTGAAAGTGCAAAACTGTTCAATTAATGTCAAGACTGTCTCAGAAATGTTTTTTTTTTAAATGAAGGGACTTTATTTAAATTATTCTGCATTTAACTTACTCGTAAAAAAATCACCTTTACTCTGTTTTTCTGGTTTCATCAGCAAAAACTGAATTAAAGCAACTTTTTTCTCCATGGCCTGCATGATGTTTGCTTTGATGACCACCAAAGCTGTAGTCCCTGTTGCCTTCCAGTGGCCTCAGGAGACATCCTGATCACCAAAGGTCCTCACTCCTCAGGTTCACCACCAGGTTCACAAGTTTCCACCACTAAAGCCACCAATGACCTCTTGGCCCCAACTCCTAGTGACCATCTCCACAATGGAGGCTTTGAACACAGGCCACCTAGATTTCATGTCTCTAACATCTATCAAGGGCTCATTAAAATTTCATAAAGAAGGCTTTCAGTTGCCCTTGAGGAAGTTCTGGCCAGCTGTCAGATGACTCCCTTTCTCAGACTGTGTTTGGCAGGGTTGGAGAAATGCCTGAAGGATGTTGTTGAGCTATGGAAAGAGGTACACAACGTGCTCTCTGAGGAACTCCTGAAACCTGGCCAACATGTCCTCTGTGGGGAGGGGACATACTGAAGTCTCCTTGATATGCTGAAGCCTCTGGACACGGCTGAGGTGTCCTGGCTGACGAATCTGTCTAATGTCACATGGAGGTCAGTGACAGGGCCTGTGAACTGGTTCCCAAGTTGGTGCTTCTCATTTTTAAAAAGGAGGTTTGAAGGTTGTGCCTCAGTTATTGAGGCTGCTCAGTGGAAAAGCTTATGCCAGGGTAGTGTAAAGAAAGAGAAAAAGAAATCTCGACTGACTGTTGAAGGTCTCATTTAGGAGCAGTGTGGATTAGGTAGGCTTACAGCTGAGTCTCCTGGAGGTGTCTTGTGATTTTCATGGATATGATCTCATGGTGGAGCTGGGGAGTGGAGAGTGTTTGGGGACCACTGAATTGCTTCTCTGGTTTTTTGTAGATGATGTGGTTCTGCTGGGTTAATCAGACTGTGATTTTTTAGCATGCACTGGAGTGGTTTGCTGCCCAGTGCAAAGTGGCCTGGGATGAGAGTCAGCACCTCTCAGTCTGAGTCCATGATCCTTTTGCCAGCAATCAGTAGCCTGCTCCCTGTGGGTTTAAAGTCAAGTTCTGGCTACTACATTGACCAGCAGTCATTACCAAAGGGGTGTGCTCCAGATAAAATCCTTCAGTATCACTACAAGGCCTGACAAAATAACAAAAGTTAATGAGCGCAACTGTGTTCAGAGATCAGCTGTACAGGTATTTAACATGAGCTATGACAGATAAATCAGAGGTTGTCTTATTCAAGCATCTAAACAACCTGCCAACATGTGCTCAGAAAGCTGTAAAACACAAAAAATGTTGGCAAAACAACTGCTAAATTATGCTAAAAACGTGGCTGCTGAAAAACATGTCTCAGGCTCAGACACCTGGAGGAAGCTTAGAGTAGAGCTGCTGCTCATTTGCATGGAAAGAAACTGGGGGAGGTGATTTGGGCATCTGATAAGAATACCTCCTGGGCACCTTCATTTAGAGATTTCCAGAAGTGGTAAGTGACCCCAGGGTAGACCCACAACGTACTGGAGAGATTATATATCTCATCTGGTTTAGGAACACCTTGGGATATGCCAGGAGATGATAAAGTATGTTGCTGAAAAGAGAGACATCTGGATTACCTTGCTTTGCTGGCTGCCGTTGTGGCCCCAAATAAGCACAAGAATGTAAATGGATGAATTTAATTTCCATTGTAATTAGTTGTGTTTACATATTACAAAAAATACTGTGGTGTTTTTTTTTTTGGATTGGTCAAAAGTTGAACTCAAAATAAACCAAATTGTAAGTTTGCTCCATATCTATAGTGGCTGTCACATAGAGCAGTGGTCCCCAACTGTTTTTGCACCACGGACCGGTTTAATGTAGGCATTATTTTCACGGGCTGGCCTTCAAGGTGTGGCAGATAAATACAGCGAAAATAATACAACATGCCCGGCATAAAAAGTTGTCCTCTTACTCTTTGCAAAGAAGTTCTCCAAAGACGTTTGTATTTGAATCATTTTCGCTAGTTTGCGGGCGTATTTTTTGGCTAACGTATCTGACGTTATACGTAATAGGTGATACTTTTTATCACGAGAACCGAGAGAAGCATATTGATGTATCAAGAGGCAATGGCAAAAGTTAAGTTGAAGAGAATCTGGTCGTTCCTTTCAAAATAAAATGTCTTTCACACTCTAATAATCAATGCAACTGAAGTTATATTTTTATTTATTCTTTCTGCTTGGTAACAACTGCCCCACGGACCGGTACCGGTCCCCGGCCCGGTGGTTGGGGACCACTGACGTGGGGGGTACATCATTTTGGACAATGTTTCCTTGAATGAATCCAGTGTTGCATTCATCCATTTGTACGTCTTGAAAGTGACAGAACAATGAAAAAGAAAAGCTTATGAGAAAAGTTCTGCCTTCTTTCTCATCTCCACAGACATGGCTCTTCACAGCATGTGGGATTGTTGTTCTTTGAGAGAAATTGTTGGAAGAAGCCCGGGCCATGTTGTCGAGGTGTAGGGGTGCGGGATATCAGAGAACACTGCCATTTTTAAGGATATGCCCTACCCCATATTTCAAGTGATGAAAATTTCAGAAGATGTCTGCAATGTGTGATGTTTGAGCAGCTTGATTCAAAAAAGGAAGTGGATGTGGACATGGGGGGGAAAAAAAGCTGTTCACCTCCCCCCCTACGGTGAAACTCCCTCTGTTGTGCCTCTTTTCCTCCAGTCTGACGAGTCATCAAAATATCAAACAGCCGCAACTGAGTGAAAAAGACTCAGTCTGCTTTAGGAAAAATGGCATTTAATCGGCACTTTGAAAAAGCCAAATTTGGTTTGGATTCATCGGGGAATGGTAATAAAAGAGGCAGAGGCATTCATCGTGTTTGAATTGTCAATTCAGTTCCATCATAATTATATAATTAAGAGAATTGTAACTGAGGATTACGAGCTGGGAAAATTGCAGGGAGCACTGTTTCAGGATGTAGAGCTGACTGGTAAAAATGCAAGGTAACCGTTCGGAGATAAACCTTCGGTCCACTGTTTTACTATGTGGACATTCAGTGCAAAACCGCTGGGCCATCAGTGCACCCAGTGAGTTCAGCACCTCAGCGACTGCCTGTTTCCATTAAAACTAAAGCAAGGTGAAGTGTTTCCCCATCTAGACTAATCATTCTGTCATGCACTCAGCTGCTCTTGCTTATTCTTCAGGCAGCAGCAGGAGAGCAGAGTGGAAGTGAAGTAGTATGGAGCAAAGCATAAATGTGATTATGGATAAATAGTTCAACAGTTTAATGATTCACCTCAGCTGTCACAGGGTTGTTGTTGTGCCAGACACAATCTTAGTGACATCTTCCTATCCATGTGGCGGTGGGAGCGGGGTGGGGGTCGG
>OOFC01049890.1:0-31131 GCA_900323345.1 Pseudochromis fuscus
ATCCTCAGCCTCTATGGACAACTCTCTGTTCTCTGATTTTCTCATTTCACACAAACCGCTCTGTGTTGTGCTCTGGCCATTAAACTCTCATCCTTTCTCGTGACCTTAATTTGCCTGATCCTCCCCTGTCAGAGTGTCTCTTCATTATGTTCAGTAAACATCTAATTAAACAGTGAGAGGATTTTTTTTTTCCTCCTTCTCAGAAACCTGAAGCTGTTGTCGGTCACTTTCTGCCCCGACTCTTTAATCCATCGCTGCTGCGCTCAGTATTGGCAGCGACATCTTCCACCTATTTCTGGTGCATTCAGTTTTCATCCTGTGCTTTAGATTGTCTCCCGCGCTCACGGTCTTGGAAATAAAAAGCTGGTTTTTGGCACAGTGGTGGACGGCGTCCCTGGCAGTGGCTTCCACGCCATGTCTGTCACAAGCAGCTCCTTATTCTCCTTCCAGTCGATGGCCGTTTGGGTGGGTTCCTGTTGCTCAGACAAAAGGCCCCTCTAGCCTGGAAGTCCCACCTGCTACCTCGTCAACAAAGAGCTGCGTATATATGCATGACTCCAATCAGAACTCGGAGAAAAGAGCTGGTGTTTTAATTTTGGCTTTGCAGCAGGTGTACAGCTTGTTCTGGATGTTTGCAGGATTTTCTGTCCGGTTTGGTTTTGTAGCTCGAGTGATGAGGAACTGAATCACCCACTGAACATTCATACTTTCGGCCAGTTTGTGTGATTGTAATTGCAGAGGCGCCATCTTTGCTCACAGCTTGTTATTTCTAATAATCAAACCTTCATTCACCTTCTCACAGATGCTTTTTATTGTTGCTCTTTACCATAGACTGTGTATAAAAAAAACCCGACAAAGCTAACATGACGTCACTCGCTTGTGGAGTTGCATTTTGAAGCCAGGAGTTCGGCATTTGAATGTCACCATGTTGGTTGTTTGTAGTGAGAAGTGACCATATTTGGATATGAAAGGGGCAGTGAGGAGGCAGGTCTGACCCTTGAACTCCCGAATGAGACCCGAAGTCACAAGTGAAGGAGCCTCCAAACCACTTGTAAATCATTGGAGACTAGACCTGTCAATCAAACTAACCACACCCCTTATTCTTCCTCTTTTTGAAGCCTAATATCTACTTAATGATAAATGATTTTCAGATGCACCACCACATAGAGTTACTATGGAGTTTTTTGGAGTCAGCCTCTAGTGACCATCAGTGGTGTTGCACTTTTTTGCACTTTGGCCTTAGCTTCACTTTTTAGACCCAGTTGATGCTAATAACAGTCTGTGCTCTTAACCCAGTTGTTCTTACCATATTTTTCCAGATGAAGATGGGAAAGCAGAGTCTACCAGTGACGTCGCTGATGACTCACAGGTGTCCACACAAGACCAGTCCCAGCAGCAGCAGCAGTCGTCTCCACCTGAAAACAATCAGCTTTCTGGATCTGGAGGCCTCAAGAAGCCAGAACCACCTGACCTGGCTGATCGCTCCTCCCAGTCCTCATTTACCAGCCAGGATGGGACAGGTAATCATTCATTGAGCTTGTTGGTTTTCAGAGAGTGAATCCTTTTGGGATGAAAACAGTCATATAACAGCTTTGCAGTGTGTTGTACTGATGCTGTCATCTGCTTTCTGTATGACAGACGAGTATAATGAAAGGATCAAGAACGAGAAACCAGCTGGACGTGAACTGAATAACCAGTTCCCCAGAGGCAGCAAAGAGGTGAGACATACCAGTTGGTTGTTGTTGTTGTTGTGGTTTGGATATTCATAGACCAAAAATAAATTTATTTCTGTTTACTGAAATCAGTTTAAAATTAAAGAAATGTGAGGACTGGTCATTTATACATTTTCACTAATATGTGGTTTATATGACGTGTCTTGGAACTGGAGATACCTACATTTGTTATAATGTGACTTTTTTTTGTATAGTATCCTGTTCTTTGGGATTTTTTCATTTCATTATGACATTACAAATATCAGAGAGAAAACTTTTCTGTGAAGTGGCAGATTTAGAAAACCTAGAATATTCTTGTAGATTACTCATAGATTTACTGGGGGAAAAAAACCTGAATCTCCACTGAAATTAAAGTCACAGTTGTATGAAAAAATACCTCAAATATTCTTTAAGTTTGTTTTAGTTTCAGGTTTATGAGGAATAAACATGATTCCCATAAACACTTCACTGACTTGACTGACTTTACTAAACAAAAACCAGTACCAGCTTTTGTTTGAAGTCTGTTTTTGTTAAAGCACTTTTTGTCCCCTCACGTTTCAGTCCTCTCCCGCGTGCTCCGACGGCGAATCTTCACGTCTCAGCTTCTTCAAAAGAGACCTGGCGGTGAATGTGAACAACTTGTTCAAACTGGGTCAGGAGGGTAAATACAGGGTCTACCACAACCAGTACAGCACCAACGTCCTGGCTCTCAACAAACACCAGCACCGGGAGGACCACGACAAGAGACGCCACCTCTCCCACAAGTTCAGCCTGACCACGGCGTCTGAATTCAAATGGAACGGCTCGATCTACGGTTCACGAAGCCTCACTGTCTCCACCCTGCGTCTCACCATCATCCAGCTGGAGACAAACGTCCCCGGGCCCTTCATGCATCCTAACTGGGCATCGCACAGGTACACCTGCAATCGTTTGTGTTTTTTGATAGACAATCGCACAACAGTGTGTAGTTCTTACACAATAAGTGAAATATGGTGGGATGATTTTTACTATTAAGCAGCTTAATAGATGAAATACCGTATTTTCTGGACTGAGCGCACCTGTCTATAAGCCGCTATTGAATTTATTTGAACAGTTTCATGTGGTCCACTCTGACCGGGTCTGATGTGACGAGGCGAAATGTATCGGCGGCACAGAGCTTGCTAGCTTGTTAAAAGCTAACGAGCTTCGTGCCGCCGATACATGAGAAACAGCGGTGTTTAAGTTCAAAGCGTCGGAAAAAAGTAGCGGCTTATAGTCCAGAAAATACGGTACTTCTACTGTGTTGATTTATACTTTTGTCTTTCCTTTTTAGGACCAACTGGAACAAAGCAGTGCAGATGTGCAGCAAGGCTCGGGAATTTGCTTTGGCCTTGGCGATCCTGGAGTGCGCCATCAAACCTGTGGTGATGCTTCCTGTGTGGAAGGATTCTCTGGGACACACAAGGTAATGGAGGAACAAAACTAGAAGGCACTCAGAGACCATACACCTCCACTGAAACATAATCCAGCTGTACTGATGCAGTAGACTGAGCACTGTTGCCCTCTTGTGGTGAAATGGCGACACTGTCTTGTTAAAACATTTGCCCATTATAAGAAATTTGGGATTTTTATTCAGGTATGCTCATATTGTAACAATTTGTTCTTTGTGTAGCACCTTATCTCTGCAGTGATTCATTCAGCTGTTTGTAGAGAAAAAAGCAGCAGACTCAGTAATAACTTTTCTTGACTAAACACTGTATAATTTCTGCTTCAGGCTACATCGCATGACCTCCATGGAGCGGGAGGAAAAAGAGAAGGTGAAAAAGCGCGAGAAAAAACTGGAGGACGAGGAGACACTGCAGCAAGCCACTTGGGTGAAGTACACCATCCCCATCAAACACCAGGTAAAACTGCTGCGACTTTCATGTGTCATTCACCACTGCACGCTGCTACAGCTTAGGTTTAATGTCTCTCATACTGATGTTTCTACAGTGCAGATAGGCTCAAACATAGTCTTCATCCACAGATTTTAACTTGTACATGTTACACAGTATAAAACTGGATTATTGTAATTACTTTTAAGTTTTCACACAACCAGTTCTTTGTGTTGTTTGTAAGTTTGATCTTGTTTCAATGTTTGTAAATGTTTGTACCTCACTAGTGTATTTTTTCTAATCCAGGTTTGGAAGCAGAAGGGGGAGGAGTACAGAGTGACGGGTTACGGTGGGTGGAGCTGGGTCAGTAAGACCCGGGTGCCACGTTTCCTCCCAAAACTTCCAGGCAACACGAACGTAAACTACCGCAAAGAACTGGAGGGTAAGGGTTTAACTAGTGTGATTTACAGATTGTACCTTCTTTATTTCATGCATATATTCTCCTGTTGTATAAACACTGTGGGTTTATATCATTGTTTTTTGCATATCAGCTAAAAAGAGGAAGGAGAGCGCAGCAGCTTGCACAAATAAGCAGAAAAAGTCGGTCGAACCCGAGAAGCAGACAAATGAAAACACTGCGGACGAAGACAAAGAACCAGCACCCAGCACTGTACCACCTCAGAGCACTTTGTTAGAGGAGGACCACAAACCCCAGACTCCCAAAGAGGAGGAAAAACCTGCAGAGGAGGAGGAGGAGGGAAGAAATGTGGAGGAGAAGAGTGAAGATGAAAAAATGGAGGTGGACACCTGTTCAGAAACTGCTGCTTCAACCGACAGCAAAGGTAAATATTTGAGATTTAAAGATCTCTCCTCTGTTGCTAAACTCTTCTTGATGCTGTGTTCATCATCCACTGACCTCTAATTCTTTGTCATAGATAAAGTTGAAAACAGAAACCCCTCCTCCTCTCCGGAGCCTCCTGCGAAGGAAGAACCAACCCAGACATCTGAACAACTGAAGAAGGAGGAGAGCGCCATGTCCAAACTCTTCGCCGATGTCGTGAATGTGAGCGAGGGCTTCCAGCTGCGGACGGCCTACAAGAAGAAGGTAAAGCCGTCCAAACTGGACGGGCTTTTAGAGCGCCGGGTGAAACAGTTCACCTTGGAGGAGAAGCAGAGGCTAGAGCGGATGAGACAGGCGGCCATGTTGTCCAAAGTGGCTGCTACAAAGCCCACTGCCGGGGTGAAGACTGAAGGGATTAGCAAACAGCAGCCCGCTGCAAGCCCGTGTGTTAAAGAGGAGGAGGAGAGCCTGAAAGATCATGTGGTTAAAAAGCTCGACTTTGAGGAGGAGCTCACAGATGCAAAGACTGAAAATCTGGTCCAATCAGACGCCACAGTGTCCAGCAACAGTAAACAGATGGAGGTCAATTCTGTGCACGGGAACGGCGAGGAGGCCTGTGTCCACAAAGAAGTGAACGGAGGACCTTTAGCAAACGCTGAACTCAACAGTAAAAACAACTGCATATCAGAGACCGTTGAGAACAGAGCACAGAAGCCCGAGGTGGCGCGAGTGGGAGAGAATTCTAAGAAACGTGGGTACGAGGAAGTTGAGCAAGGCAGCGGACAGAGCGACACGGAGAGCGTGGAGGTATCCCAAAGCAAGACCAGTCCCATGCAGAACGGAAAAGCTGTGGTTGGTGTCTCCGGAGAGCAAAACATCAACCAAGGGGACATCAAAGAGCCCGTCAAGTCTCTGATGAACGGAAACCTCTCACAAAATGATGTGTCCAACAGAGATCACGCACCTCCACTGAAAATCCCCAAACTAGAGAACCACGTAGCGGAGAAAGGAGACTCTCTCAGTAAGAGCGAGGATGTGGACAGTGAGGGGTCCATGTCCGCTAGGCTTCAGTCTTCAAGTCCTGTCTGCCAGAACAGTAACAGTACCGACAATTGCACCAGCAGCGAAGATCTGAAGCCGTCTGTCCCCACAAATATCTCAACAACAGAGTCTAAAGACGTCTTGACATCTGATACATCCAGCAGCACTAAAAACCCTGGTGGGACCTCTCAAGCAGCAAGTACCACAGCTTCCTCCGTTACCACCACCTCCTCCTCCTCTTCCTCCCAGCCCAGCTCAGGAGCCGCTGTGTCCCAGAAGTCAAAAGCTCCCGAAACCAAAACGACCACCACTGGCTCCACATCAACCAGCTCCATGACGATAAGTAAAGAATATTCCACCAGAGACCGAGTCAGCCTTCTCAGGTTTTCTAAAGCCAAGAAGGCGCGCTCCGGCACAGCCCTGCCATCCTACCGCAAGTTTGTCACCAAGAGCAGCAAGAAGAGCATCTTTGTTCTGCCCACTGACGACCTGAAGAGGATGGCGAGGAAGGCGGGCATCAGGGAGGTGCTCATATTCAACTACAACGCCAAGCCCGCCCTGGATATTTGGCCGTACCCGTCACCTCGACCCACCTTTGGGATCACATGGAGGTCGGTGACAGTGTTACATTTAAAACTTTGATTGATTGGCCTTCTTCAACACGTCCACTCTTTAACGTATCCCATAACTTATCATGTGTTTCACACTTGTTCAGGTACCGTCTCCAGACTGTGAGGTCACTGGCAGGGGTCAGTTTGATGCTGAGGCTGCTGTGGGCCTGTCTCAGGTGGGACGACATGGCTGTCAAGCCCTCTGCTGCTGTGGGGACAACTCGGAAAGGTGAGAAATTCTGCACACTTCATCTTGAACTGTGTTGATTTGCCACTTCTTTGGGCATCTCACAGTTTATATTTGCCACTGTGGGTAATGTGTTTGTATGATTTTTCAACCAAAGAAACCACGGACACAGACATCACAACGACCGAGATCATAAAACGAAGAGACGTGGGGCCTTATGGCATCCGCTCGGAGTACTGCATCAGGAAGATCATCTGTCCCCTCGGGAACAGAGACACTCCCAAAGGTAAGAGATTGGAGTTGGTTTGGGATGTAAAAAGCTTGTCAAATATTGTTTACATTTTATAAACATTTTTCTTACTTTTCATGAGTAGAAACCCCGACTCCTCAGAGGAAGGGCCTGCGCTCCAGTGCTTTGAGGCCAAAGAAGCAGGAGCCAGCAAAGCTGACCGGTCCGATCGCTGTGGAGACGTGGGTGCCCGAGGAGGACCTGGAGCTGTGGGAGATCAGAGCCTTTGCAGAGAGGTGAGAAACACATCACAAGCTTCCTCTGGCATTATCATTATTATTATCATTATGATGCTATTGGTTGAAATTGCTCTTGATAAGATGACAAAAGTCACGTGGTGTTTTTTGTAAACAGGAAGTAAGTGGGATTTAACTTTGATGTATCTTTAATTTTTGTGATTTGTTAGAGATGTGATCTTAAAGAATTAAACAGACATAGGTGGCCTTTAATTCTTCACATTGAAATGATTCACTACACGATTCCTGGTGTTGCAGATTGGAGCGGGAGAAGTCGCAGGGTGTAGATCCCTCCAAGACCAGCAGCACTCTGAAGACAGCGGAGGATGTCAAAGCTCATTTAGAGAATCAGCTGAGGCAGGCGAGACTGGCTGCCCAGCAGGTGAGGGACACTGCACACTGCACACACACAGGTATTATCAGGTGGAGGTCGCCACGCTCTGTAAAATATGTGAACCTCTTTGTTTTAGAAACGTCTCGAGCAGCAGAGACCGGGCACGACCACCACCACGCCCACAACGATCGCCACCACCTCAGCCAGCACTCCCAGCACCCCGGTGTCCACGGGCCAGAGGACGGGTCAGGTCACATCTGGAACCAAGATGGTCCTGGCTTCTAAACTGAGCTCTCCGGTGTCGTTCCAGCAGGACAAGAACTTCCACCAGTCTTTTGCTTCGTGGGTGAAGCAGGGTCAGAACAACAACAGCTCAGGTGAGCGGGTGGAAGTCGAGCACTGGTCAAGAATTATTTTCCTTTTCATCCATCATCATCTGTTAGAGGCAGGAAACACAAGAGGTCGTCATGAGAGAGTTCGTCTTTTTTTTTTTTTTTATTTTTTGGTTTTTTTTTTTTTTTTTTTTTTTTTTTACCACAATAGGACTACACATCAATTCAGACTATTCTGAGTACTTAAAAATATTTAAATTTGATTTAAATTATATTCTGGACTGTCCAAAACAGCCAGTAGTCAAATCCCAAAGTTTCCACCCATGGATACCACACATACAGTTTGTCACTTTCCACATACAGAGATATGTGAGGTGAAATATTTGGCAACAATATGTAATAAACTGACACCAAAATGCGACGTGTTACATCAGAAAAGTATCTGATTGTGTTTGTTTGTGGCTGTGATGTGATTCCTTCCTCACAGCATTTTGTGAAGTTTAGTTGAAGCTAAAATAAATCTTCAGGAGCCAGAGATACACAAATTATGGGACTAAGCTGGGCACAGAAACGTAGTCTGTGGAGACATTGTGTATCATAGCACAGAGCTCATTTTCAGTCCAAATGTCCTCTCAGCCCTCAGTCTCTCTTTCATGCACATCAGATTTATTTTACAGCAACAGATATTAACAGGTCTCATCAGACCTTGCTGCTCCAAACCAAATGGCTCTGTATTGAATTTGAGCAGTGCATGGCAAGATGCTGCATTTTGTTAATAGGCACATTTGACATAACTTGTCTGGTCATCAGAGATGTACTTACCTCTGTGTTTAGCAACAGTCTCTCATTACCGTAGCTCAACACAAGCCTTCACTGTTTGTCTCTATTTAAACAGGCAGATTGTTGGCCACCTACACAGGCTGTCTGCATGCAACAAGTTTAGCTATTTATATCAAGCAGATAGTTGGCCATTGGAGGAGGTCTCTTCATACAACACACGTTTTAATGAGGGAGACGTTTGGCCACCCTAAAAGATTTTTGTTGAAACTGCAGAATTTAATCAGCCAGATACTGTAGTTGGCTGCACCAACAGACCTCCTGTCACCCCGAGACCGTTTTGAACATTTGGGATAAGAAAAACTCTTGTGTGAAGATTAGCAATCGGTCAGCATGTAGAGTTAATGAGACATCAGATAGGTATATGTAAAGCGATATATCTGGATTCACGCTTTTTGTTGTCACTTCATCTGTATGTTGAAAACATACACAAGTGTGAAATACTGTTGCTCCTTGTCCCTCTGGGCTACATATAACGTAACATAAGACACATCACATATAACATAAGACACATACAAAAAACAACGACTTTAAATACAAAACTGCAAAGTATGTTTGATATAAATATGTCAAGAAATTTGCTGAAATGTAAATTGCAGGTGCCAAATAGAGTAACATAAATATATATATATATAGAATTTCTGAAATTAAAACTACTGATGCAAAAATATGGATAGTATAATATAGATAGTTGTAAAAGTAAACAATCAGTATATCAATACGGATACGTGAATATGCAGAATAATAAACATAAACTACCAGTGTAAAATCAATCAGTCATCTTCTATACCTGCTTTATCCACACATTGGGTCTACCAGTGCAAAATAATACTATAAATATTTATTTATTTAAACTGCAATAATGTAAACATAATTAGTAAATTTATGATTCAAAACGTATAATGAACGCATAAAATATTACAGTCACATTATGATAGTTGTAGTTCCTCAAAGTCATGTCACTATCACTATTTTATAATTAAAATAACACCTCAAACATCAGCTGACTTCCTGTTACCATCTTTGTTACACATCAGTAAAGAAAGCACATGTTAAATCCACTGTTTCTTCAGAAATGTTCAGGATTTTATGTGAAGCGTTTAGCTGAGGTCACTGGTCTGACACTGGTATGAAATTATACATGTATGTAATATAAATGATTTAGTTGATACACCGTTGTTGACAACATATGATTAGATTTCTTGTAGAGATTATTTTTATAAAATGCAATGCATAAAATCTCACTGATGCTACTGTCTGTGGTGGTACCTTCCTCATGATTAGCACCAGTGAAGATCATCAACAGCAGTGACGCAAATGTGTACATATGCATTTTAAAGCTTTGCATTGAGTCCTTCAGCATAAAATAGCACTTGATTTCATGATTATGAATTTTCGGTATCATTGTTGTTCCTCCTGTGGTCAGTCATGACTTTCCAACAGGGCAGACGTGCTGATTTGTCTTTGTTTTGTTGTCTGGACAGAATGCAGGAGATGTGGAGAGCACCTTAAATATCCTCAATGTCCTGGATGAGCTCCTGTCAGCTGGTAAGTGCCAATAGCATCAGCTTTTAAACACTTAACTAAGCTGATGCATGATAATATCATGCTGAAGAGAAGCTACTCTTATGTCCTTAATGTGTTTACTCCTACATTCATTCAGTTGTGTACAGACAGATTCAGTGGGTTGAATATGACACTTTTAGCAACTACAATCAGAGTTTCCTGCTTTCAAGAGCTCAACATACGACTGATCGTGATAGCACTTTGTAACACAACAGCAGAATTAAAATGAGAAGGTTGCCCTAGCTAAAGCATGAGTAGACTGAGTTTACAGTCATCTATGTGAGATCTGAGAGATGCCACATAGCTGAGTAAAACCAGACTGGACACTTCTTTTAATAGGCAAATGGAAAATGAGATTATTGTTAAAATTGACACCAGTGATGTGTTACCCTTTTTCCACCAAACAAGAACGGGTACTAGGTCCAGGCTGGTGCTAGTCCTGGTGGTTAGTTGGTTCAGATCCCGTTTCTCCTATGAACCAGTTTGCTTTTCCACTGGCAAGGAGCCAAGTTGGGGCCGTGTCACGTAAAACGTCAGTACGTCACTGCATAGGTAGCCGCTTCACAACAACCGGCCGCTAGCAAGCTAGCTACTGTTAACAAACTACTGTTACCCTGTTACTATCAGTCCATGAAAACATTATTTTTTCCGCGGATATTCTTGTTACAACATGATTGAGTTAACAAAGCAGTTTTACATTGCTACGTGTGGTATTTATTCAGTTTTGGGAAATCACAATGTCCTTACTGGTCTCATATGACAGCGAAGCGCACCCTCACTGTGATAATGTTTAAATGGAGGAGTTATCGTGTGCATTCAAGTGCTGTTCCTGGTTTTACAAGTCTACACTGAGATCCAGAGTCGCTAGCTGTGTTTATACCGTCGCTCCACCAGCTCCTGGTGTAGTCGCTGCTTAATCGGTGCTGAGTCAGGAACTGGCCCTGAACTAGCATTGGCCCAGCTTGGTGGAAAAGGGGTATGTGAGGACTTGGCCTATATGATAATCTATGTTCAGTAGAAGGAAATGATTTGACAGCCAGGTCAGAGCTTCCTTTCGGCATCATTGAGAGCAGTTAGCGGGGTGTTGCTAGTGGAGGTGTAGGGAGAAATTAGGCTGCGTGTCGTCTGAATAAAAATGGAAACTGCTGTCACAGATTATAAACCGTACTAAAATGCTACCTTGTAATGGGAGAAAAGCAGGGGACCACTTACTGACTCCTGAGGTACACCACAAAACAAAGCTTTTATGACAGATGTAATTTGTCAGCTCTATTTTGGTCATATGAATAAAACCAGTCCAACACAGTGCCAGAGATGCTTTCCAAGGGACTAAATTAAAACTGAATAATCTACGGTATCAAAGGCAGTGGGGAGATTTAAAAGGATTAAAATGCACGAGTGGCCAGATCAGCTGCTTGAAGAAGATCATTGAGCATCTGAGGAGTACAGTCTCTGTGCTGTGTCCACTCTGAAGACTCACAGAGATTTTTTGCAAAGAGATTGGTTCTGTTCATAAATTAAATGACCTGTTCAGCAACTTTCTCTGGCACGTTGGTCAGGGAAGGAAGTTTGGATATATGATTAAAGTTATTCAGGATACTGGAGTCTAGTGAGGATTGTAAAAGAAACGGTTGGACTATCACAGACTTAATAATCAGATATGAGAGAGGAGTCCTCTGCAGACATGAAGTCGTGAACCCATAAACATCACTAAAGAAGGGGTGTGATGATTTGCCAGGTTTTAATCTCCAGTTGTTTGTGTCTCTTTCTGTCTTTAGTTTTGGGATCAAGGTGAATGCATGTTTGATCAGGTTGAGATCAGGTGATCGACTCAGTCTACTTCTTTGTTTTGAAAAACTCTTAGGTTGTCTCCGCAGGATGTTTTGGGTTATTATGCGTTTCTACTGTGAAGCACCACACTACCACCAAGTGACAGTATCCCTGTGGTGCTTCACTCCCATCATCATTAACCACTAGTGACCCAGTACTATTCTCAGCCGTGTATATTCATGCTGTCACTGTGTTTTACACATGAAATCTTCATCATACTTTTTCCATCCTGTTGCTCTGGTACAGGGTGATCTTGGCTTCATCTTTTCATACACTGTTCAAAATGCTTCTGGCTTATTTAGATGTTTTCCCCCCTGATTTGATATTGTCACTTTTCCAATGTAACCTTTCTATTCCTGAGGTTTGTGAATGTCTGCACAGGAAATGGGTGTGAAAGGGTTTGTCACCATTTTTGTCTTCTGTGAATGAGGATGAATATTGTGTTTACTCAGATCATAATAGTTGAGTCTCTAATGGTTGCAGCCATGGTTCAAATGAACAAATAATAACCCGGCCCCAAATACAGGCTGGGAAAAAACAAGGGATAGGAAATGAATGATTTCTGTCCACTGAAATTCTAGTGATGGGTTTTTATTTTGAAAGTGTTACAGGAAGTGTTGAGCTTGTTTTTAAAGTGTATTAGAGTATTATGGATGTCTCGATCTGATCCTATTTACTGCCACTGTTTGAGTTTTTATGGTATATTTTAGTAAAAAAGGAAAAAAGTTCAAATGGTGTCAGTGCCTAAATACACAAAGACTGTATCCAGTGAGAAGTTGATGAACTACTGAGCATGTGCACAGAGGGTTGCCAGGAGTGGTTGATGTGTGGTCCTGGTCCTACACCTCTAGTGAAGCTCTGCCTTCTCCTCCTGTTTCTTTGTGTCCAGGCACGGATCGGCGGATCCACTACATGATCAGTAAAGGTGGCAGCCAGGCCTTACTGACTGCTCTGGTCAACAACGCTCGCACTTTCAGTCCCAACTACACTGTCCTGCTGCCCCTGCTGCATCTGCTGGCTAAAGTTGGACACAGAGGTGAGGATGGAAGAAAAGACAAATATGATGATAATGATGATGGTAATGATGATGATGATGATGATGATGATGATGATGATGGTAATGATGATGATGATGATGATGATGATGGTGATGATGATGGATTATTAATAATAATAATAATAATAATAATAATAATAATAATAATAAAAACTTAAAATCCAACTAAACTTCAGATACCATAAGGCAGTGGTCCCCAACCACCGGGCCGGGACCCGGTACCGGTCCGTGACGCATTTGTTTCCGGGCCGCGCAATAAGAATTAATGATTTACATAAATTCCGTTGTATTGATCCTTATAGTCTGAAAGACGTTTTATTTTGAAAAACGACCGGATTCTCTGCGACTTAACTTTCGATTCTCTTGACACGTCAATCCGGTTATCTTGGTCACGTGATCAGACACGTTTGCCAAACAAGTCCATAAACTAATGAAAATGAGTTTAAAAAAACAAACAAAAACGTCTTTGGAGAGCTTCTTCGCATTTGTTTTTTTTTATTCCGGTCATGGTATTTTATTTTTGCTGTATTTATCTGCCACACTTTGAAGGCCGGTCCGTGAAAATAATGCCGACATCAAACCGGTCCGTGGTGCTAAAAAGGTATGGGACCGCTGCCATAAGGTAACACAACCTAAAGCTTTATTATTTCAAATTTAACAGGAACTGGTTCATGCAGGATCTTTCTTTTTAGTCAGGCAGGGATTGTGACCCCACTCTACATGTTAGCCAGAAGTGAATCTGTTCACATCACAAAGTCTGAAACTTTGCAGATACAGTGGTTAATCATAGGTGTTACTGCTACAAATTAATGAGCAGATTATTTTGTTGGTTAATCATTAATTGTTATCTATAAATTGACCCCCAAAAACTGTCTGTGATAAATCCAAACTGCTATTTTGGGAATTGGATATAACATAACAAATATGTGTGTGCAGGAATTGGCTGATTTACATATTGTGTTGGGCTGCTAGACCAGTGAACACGGGGAGGTTAGGAGGAAGGTTAATAGATGCCACACCTACTGATGTCCCCCATAATAAAAAAGTCATGTGTGCTTTAATCTAAGTTATGTAAAAAAGGATTCACCTGACTTCTGTGTCCTTGTGTAATGCTACCAACCACACTTTACAAAAGCATCTCTGAATCTCACCAACCTCTGACTGTGAATGAAAAAAAAATTAACCACTTTAACTTATTAATAGAATATATTTATTATTTTACTTATTATATTTTTCAGGCTATACCTGTAGTCTTCTAATTTTGCTTGTATTCTTGTTTTGTCTTCTGATATATCTAGATTTTGTTTTAGTCTGACTAACAGGTTATTTTTGTTGAGATTTCTATTAATTTCTATGCTCTGCATAATTTTTAATGTCTTCCTCATGAAATAAAAGTCTAGTTTTGTCAAATTTACCAAGAATTTGTACATAGTATGTCATGATTTGTTTTGATTATTGTCATGGTTTGCTGATTTTATTTTTTCTGTATTAATTTTTGTTTCTAATTTTCTAGTTTCAGTGATTGTTTCTGTCTTTGTCTGTGTCTTTCCATGTGTCCTGTCAGTTATGTTTAGTTGGTTTCTTGGTTCTGATTTCTTTGTCATGCCATTTCCTGTTTTATTTTGCAAGTCTTGTCCCTTGTGTGTCTGTCCAAATTTCACTTCCTGTCACAGTCCTGTTGCACCTGTCCTGATTTGTCTCGTCTCACCTGCTCCCTGATTGTTCTTCCCACCTGTGTCTGATCACTGCTCGTCACCCAGTGTATTTATCCTCATGTGTCTCTGTGTCCTGTGCCAGTTCGTTTGCTGCACTTTACTCACGATCCAGCCTTTTGTTCACGTTTTATTTTCTTAGTTACTGTCAAAGTTTTGCCTCATGTTGTGGGAACCCTGCCTGCCTTGTGACCTTGTCTTTTGCCTGCTGATATTTGGACACCTCTGCCTGGGATTAAACCTGCTTTAACTTATCTGCATCTGCCTCGGTGTCTGCATTTGGGTCCCTGCTCCACGCCTGTTTTCCTGACACAGTATTATCTTAAATGCCTGGACATCTTCTAGTTATTGTAATCCCAGGATTATTGCTGTCAAACCTGCTGAAAATACTGTGGCAGTACTGCATATTTGTAGGAGTCTTGATTAGTGAGATGAGGTGCAGCTGTTTCCACTCACACACACCCAGAGAGGCTCACCACTGGGATGGATTGATAGGAACGTGGCAGGTGTTAACACTTTAACAGTTTAGTTTGGTTTGTGAGCAAAAAGATAAAGTTCAATAAAAGGTGTAGAAACTAAACAAACCTTCAACATGTAGTGAGAATATCCAACAGCTTTGGGTGTTTGTTTAGTGCTTAATCTAACATTTACCAGATGGTGCCATCAACTGTTCTGAGGTTAAGGGAGTTTTATTTATCGTTTGTCAGATGTGGCATCATCACCAGTTACATTTTAGCTTCCTAATCTGAACTAAACCTCCACCTGCCTTATTTCACTTTAGGTTTTGAGGATAATGAGCTGTACTTAGCTGCTAAATACTTCCTGTGATTACCAGTATCATGTTGTTCAGTTTGACTTCACTCTCTGTTTACATGTGCACATGCAGACCGTCGTATCGGGATAAAGGCGGAGGACGCTGGAGCTGTGTCGCTAACTCTGAACCTGCTCAAACACAATGTCAAAAATGTGAAGAGGGCTGCAGCCTGTCTCTGGGTCATCCAGGTCTTTGCTTCATCAGGTACACACACACACACATACACACACACACATCACTTCAGACTGACATTAATTTCCTGGAGACACCTAAAACACAACAACACTTACAGTAACCAAAACCATAATCTGCTCATCCCCTCAACTCCAACCTAAATGTAGTGATTTCTATTATGGAGACTTTTCCTTTGCCAAATGGTGGAGGGTCCTTCTAGTTAACTATGAAACTATTGTGTTTTTTAAGAAATACAGGAAAAAAACAATGAAACCAACAGAAAAAGTTACAGCTTGGACCTTTTTTTTTTTTACAATATACCTCAACAAACGTACTAATGTCCTAACATCGTGTGCTGTTCTGTGCTCCCTTCAGTTTCTACAGCAAACCTAATTGGAGAAAACCATGGACTGGATGTTATTTACCACCTTATCCCTCACTACACCACCAAGCATCTGCACACCATCAAGTATGTATACCTAGGCTTTCTGTATTTTGCACTGGTAATTGTTGACTGAATGATGATGGTGTTTCCTTAACAACAGTACAGAGCGAGACACCCAACCTTAGCGAGCAAGATGATGGAGGTTTTAGCTCCAGGACAAAAAAGAAATAACATCTTCTCTGAACCCAGAAGCAGAGACACAGATATTCATCACTGATCATCAGTGGTCTCATCTTTTTAAAGTTTTACATGTGGTCGCATCTGGTTTCTATGGTACAATGCTACACACTGCTTTTAAAAAACATTTCTTATATTACAACAAAAAAATTTCAGGTTATAAAGTGGTGTGATGAAATGAGTAAAGATTGTGCAGCGACCAGATAAATTGAGGAAATTTTCTCATTTACAAGTAGAATATGTTTTCATACTTGGGTTGAAACATGAAGGACATCCTGTTGTAACGATAAGATTTTCATGTTATAACGTGGTAGTGACTCAGCGTTTATTTTTCTGGTGTGGCAGCATTACACTTGTTCAGGTTTCAACTATGAAAAGTAAACTGTTGTTGTTATCGTGACACACTGGTCACACTTTTACTGACAGGTCCACTACAGAATTATCTATATTGACTCTACCAAAAGTATCCGAAGTACCGTATTTTCTGCACTATAAGGCACCGAAAAGCCTTTAATTTTCTCAAAAACCGACAGTGCACCTTATAATCCGATGCACCTTATATATGGATCAATATTGGTTAATTATGGCTGCCGTTCATCTAGATGGATGATAACACAACCCCAGACACTACAGTAGTTTCTATTCTATGCACCTTATAATGCGGTGCACCTCATATATGAACACAGTTTTAAAATAGACCATTCATTGAAGGTGCGCCTTATAATCTGATGCGCCTTACAGTGCGGAAAATACGGTAAAACTAAAATACGAACATTGATTGGCTTTTTCTTAATATCAGCACTACTCACATTAAGATTTGTTTTGTTTTACAACAAGTCAGAGCAGCACATCCTTGCATATGTTCCTTTGGACAAACGGGATATTGTTACACCACTACTCTTCATCTTCACACATAAACTGCTGTGGAGCACAAAAAGTTACAGGAGTCATCCCTAGTATATCAACATCTTGTTGGTCTCGATACAGATCTCATGATAGAGACACTCGATAGAGTTTCATGCCTGGACTGTAGCTCTTATGTAAACCGCCATCCTTCACCTCTTGGATCTAATGTCCTCTTCTCATCAGTCTCTGTCAGAACTGATAGCCTTTGGCTCAAATAGCCACATCCCTGAGTGTACCCAGAGGAGCATGCCAAAAGCAGCAGGAGTGCTCTCTGCCTGGATCCATGTCAGGGACACCAGCCCCTGATCAGCCACCACTGAACATGAAACTCCTCGGTGGTGTGAGCTAATCGGATGCTCTGGCATCACGTTTATTGCTCTTAGGGTCAGTTTTCTGTGTATTATTTTCACGCAGAGGACAGCTGTTAATTGTTCTAACACAATTAAAAGCCTCTGGGGATTTCAGGTTTCAAAGCAAGCTGCTACTTGAGATAATTTGTGAGGATTGGCAGCTGTGAATTCCTGTGATGTAATGAGAGCAACATTACAACAGGATTTCCCTGAAGTGTGAGGGGAAGTTACACATGGTTGTCATACTGATTTATCCAATTATACATTTAATTGGATATGTTGCTTGGCTGCGGTCCACAGTTGTAAAGACAGCAGTAAAGCAGTAAAGTCAGTCAGACTGTCCAGAGTTGTAAAACTAAATCTATCCATCTATTCTCAACTCTCAGCAGCAGTTAATCCCTCCCTCTGCTCTGTTAGACTGTGAGGCACCGCAGGACGTCTTACTGTCCTGCTCGGTTTGTAGCAGGTGTGACATGCAGTACAATACAAAAGAGAGATTTGACTGTGGTTGACATTTCTAGTGTTGGCTCATGTATAGTTTATCAGAAAGACTGTTCCCCCTCTGCTGGTCCTGTAGCATATTACACAGTTTGAACAGTATTCTCACTATATTAAATCTAACATATAGTAGATAGTGTGTACTTTTTGATTATTCAGACAATAAAACATTTGATCCTCTTTGAAACATTGTGTATAAGTGGTAAAAATTACCGTATTTTCCAGACTATAAGCCACTACTTTTTCCGACGCTCTGAACCCTGCGGCTTAAACACCGGGATGGCTCAGTATCGGCGGCACGAAGCTCTTCGGCTTTTTACAAGCTAGCAAGCTCCGTACCGCTGATACATTTAGCCTTGTCACATAAGACCCGGTCAGAGTGGACCACATGAAACTGTTCGAATAAATTCAATAGCGGCTTATAGACAGGTGCGCTCAATAGTCCGGAAAATACGGTACTCAAAATTGAAAATTTTGTAAAGTTGTCGGATTTATAATTTGAAGAGATTAAAAACAATAAAGTAAAAAACAGATGAATTACATGAAAAAGTAAGTACACTCCTACATTTGTCACACTTTGAAATCTGAATCAGGACTTTCACATGAGGTGTCAGTGATTGTTTTTGTTGTTGGAGTGACAGGTGGAGGCTGTTGTACTGAAACCTCAGAGAAAATATATAACTATGATGATGCTGTTGTTTTTGCTGCTCCAGTGCGTGGTGTGATGGTATATAACCTAAAAAAAGGTTGTTAATGCCTCTGAGCATTGGGCAGCGATGTCAAGTTATTTGATAAAAATCTTTCCAGTCTGCAGAAAATCATCCACAAGCAGTTAAGATTTCAAATGAGTGTGACCACGCAGCAGTATGATGCATAAACATGTCTCCATGACAACAAAGCAAGAGGTCAGGGGATCACAGGACAGGAGAGAGACAAGGAGTATATGTGGGGGAGAGGTTTAAACCAGTGAAACAGGTGGACAAACACACGAGAGGAAAAAAAACAACAGACATAAAATAAAACTAAGCAAATTCAAACATGAAAGCGATGACAGAAATGCAGGATCATGAAATTGCAGATGTCAAAGTGCTGGAACAATCAGAAAGAGATCGTATAAGTTTAATCTGCGTCCAGCATCTCTTCTCTGTCCACAAAAAAACATTGGAGGAAATCTTGTGATGTTATGAATGTGGAGCAGCTCCTTTCAACTCCCCTTTAAAATCCCAGGTTTTTCTGCAGGCTGTGTATTTACAGAGTGTTTGTCCTGCACTGAAAGGTCACAGCACACAGACAGGTTGAAGCAATAAATGGTCAAAGGAGGTGATGTTAGCCCAGCAGCTGGAGAGCAGAGGATCCACACACATCCAGCACTTTCTAGGAATTTCCTTTTTTTTTTTTCTTCTGACTGCAGACAGCACCTCACCCACTCTGATTTATCAGCTGTATGTGTTGTCCCACCTATAACTAAACCTAGATTAGATACATGCTGATGGCTAATATTAAAACATTAGTTTGGTCACCAGCCCGATCCACCTCCTCACAGGAGTTTTTGTCTCATACGTTACTTTTCCCTCAGAGGGTTGAGTTTATCCACAGAACTATGTAATGATCTTACAGTATATTGAAGTTATAATTTACATATACTTTGTACATTAAAAAAGAGCCAAGCTGGGTGACCAGAGAATAAAGTGTGTGAATGGCCTGATTATATTCTGCTTTAATAATACATATTCCCATTTGCCATATAAAGCTGCATGAAATGATATTCCCACAGATCAGCTGCTGTACAGTGGACCTGGGGTTTTAGAGGATTAAAAACTTTCCTGGAGGCTGCATCAGATGGTGTCTCGCTCTCACACCCTAATTTGCTTACATCATGACACCAACACATCATGTTGTGTGGTGATAAACAGTGTGTTAATTATAATATTTGAGACACTGATTGCTCGCTCTGTTTCTTTTCCAGGGCAGCCATTAACGCCTTTGCTGCTCTGCTGTGCACAAGTAAGTGTTTGTTTTTTTGGACAACACATGGTGATAATGTGCCATCTTGCTGAAATACAGTGTTCTAGCTAATGTAATAGAAAATGGGTTTGAGTTGTACGAGTATTTTTCTTAATGTAAAACTGAACAAGTAGACATTTAGCTAATATAAACTCCTGATTCTGCTGAATAAACTGAACCAGTAATGGCTTGAACAGGAGCTGCACAGTCAGTCCAGAGCACTCAGTCAGGATGCTAACATGCTTACATGTTACTACATGTCAATGAGGCCATGACCCAGAGAACAAAACAAGTTGTACACTTTTACATGAAGGGAGAGTGAAATGAGGATCATCTAAAGTCATGAAAGGAGATAAGTTACTAATGGAGAAGGGCCCAACTCTGACAACACCTTTGACTGTAATAGTAATATAAACTTGTAAATGTGTCTACCTATTACATTTTCATTTTTTAGAAAAACATTTACCGTATTTTTTGGACTATTAAACGCTCCTGTCTATAAGCCGCTATTGAATTTATTCGAACAGTTTCATGTGGTCCACTCTGACCGGGTCTGATGTGACGAGGCTAAATGTATCGGCAGCCCGGAGCTTGCTAGCTTGTAAAAAGCTAACGAGCATCGTGCCACCGATACATGAGAAACACCGGTGTTTAAGCTGCAGGGTTCAAAGCGTCAGAAAAAAGTAGCGGCTTATAGTCTGGAAAATACGGTAATTTTTACCACTTATACACAATGTTTCAAAGAGGATCATGTTTTATTGTCTGAATAATCAAAAAGTACAGTATCTACTATATGTTAGATTTAATATAGTGAGAATACTGTTCAAACTGTGTATTATGCTACAGGACCAGTAGATACATGAGCCACACTGGTGTTGAAGCCGCAGGGTTCAAAGCGTTGAAAAAAGTAGCGGCTTATAGTCCAGAAAATACGGTAAATTCAGTTAAATTTGAAGTATATATATATTTTCATTAACTACATTCACAATATTTACTTTCCTTTATTTAACCAGGAATATGAAAACTGTTGGGATTTAAAATCTTTTTTTACAAAAGTGTCCTGGCCGAGACAGACAGCAACCCAGTGAGCAAAACTTACACAGTGACACACAATCTATCCACAGCCATTATGAACAATAAATCAGAACTACAAGTACACAGCCACAGAACATTCAAACATTATAATTTCAGAACTAAAACCTGGAGAGATGTGTGTATTGATTGTCGTAGGTCAGACTGGAGCAGTACAAACTCAGTCAGATCATCTCTCCATCCAAGTCTTTCAAAAACTCTTTACATTTGTTTAGTGACAGCAGCAACTTGAGACTGTGTTTGCTTTGCAGCTGTTTCCTGGATGTGGATATAACTGCTGTTTCTTCCCAGTTCAGTTTGAGCTTCATGGACGGTTCAAAGGAAAATTTCCTGAGAACTGAGAGTGAATTTGTGCACAAGAAACCAGTAGCAGCAGTCCATCCAGCCTGAGCGTACAGCGTGCAATGATGAGTGAGAGGTTGAAGATTCCTGAAAAGTCTTGGTGCTCTGCGGTGAACAATGTGCAGAGCATGTGAGCAAAGATGTGTGAAGATTTCAAACACCTATCCCAGCTAGCAACAGGCAAGAAGCGGGGTACACCCGAGACAGGTCACCAGCCTATCACAGGGCTAACACACAAAGACAACCATCCACACTCACACCTATGATCAGATTAGACTGATCAATGAGCATTACAAAAAATCCATTCAAATATAATATGTTGTTATTTATGTAAAGGGTAAAGTTTCATGTTAAAATCTTAACTGAATAGTTTGTGTTTTCATGTGGCCTCCAGCTGCTGTGTTGCAGGTAATGGGTGAAACTCCACAGAAACACTGGTGATATCACGGTCAGGACAGAGATGTTCAGGTTGTTTACTACAATCTTTAAAAGTACAAGTTAGAGAGCTGCAGGTCTCCCACTGCAGTAACAGCTCATTAGAGTTCAGACACCTTCATCTGTCTGTGTGTGTCCTGTGAGACGGGACGCTTCACAGTGGGAGAAAGTCATAAATGAGAAATGTAATAATAATGTCACAACAAATTGTTTTCCCAGGAAACGTCTCCTGACAACAATCATCTGGCACCAAAACATGCTGCAAACAACTGTTGTGTCCTACCACAACACATCAGCCATAACATCCTGACCACTGACACGTGAACTGAATGATACTGATAATCTGGTTACAGTGGCTCCTGTCAGTAGGTGGGATACACTGGACAGCAAGGGGACATTTTGTCCTTGAGTTTGATGTGTTAGAAGCAGGACAAATGGACTTTGACAAGGACCAGAGGGTGGTGTCCAGACGACTGAGTCTGTGGGATGCTGGTCTGCAGTGGTCAGTATCCACCAAAAGTCCAAGGAAGAAAAACCACTAAACCACCACCAGGGTAACCTGCAGCCAAGGCTCAATAGTGCACATGGAGTGTACCTGGCCCGTGTGGTCTGATCCAAGAGATGAGCTGCTGTAGCTGAAACTGCTGAAAAGGTTCATGCTGGTTTTGATGGAAAGGTGTCAGATCATGTAGTACATCAGTTTGTTGTGTATGTGGCTGTGTAGCTGCTGACTGGTCAGGATGTCCACGCTGACACCTGCCAACCACTGACAGCTCCTACACTGGGCATGTGAGCATCACAACTTAACCACAGAGCAATTTCTGTGATATCATTTGGACAGACGGGTGGAGGACATGCATGTAGCAGGATGCACTGTGGGAAGAGGAGGAGGCCGGGTGGTTCTTTGTCCAGTGTCCTGCTGGAAAACCTTGGGTCCTACCATTCCTGTGGATGGTCCCTGATGACTGTGTCTTCAGTAAGATCATGCTCCCTGCCACAGTGTGGACATGGTTCAGGAATGGTTTGAGGAAGACAACAATGAGTTCAAGGTGTTGACTCAGTCTCCTAATTCTCCAGATCCTAATCAAATTGAGCATCTGTAGGACGTGCCAGACAAACAAGTCTGATTGATGGAGTCCCGGACCTTCAAGGACTTAAAGGATCTGCTGTTAATGTCTTGATGCCAGATACCACAGCACAACTCCAGGGTCTGTGGAGTCCATATCCCAGTGGGTCAGGGTTGTTCTGGTGGCAAAAGAGGGGCCTACACAATATTAGGCAGGTGGTCATAATGTTATGACTGATCAGTGCATATGCGCAGTGTAAAGGATGAAATTCAAAATACCATAGCAAGTATTGTGCACATATCCAGGTTTACTGCTTGATTATTATATAAACTCAGGTCTGCTTATTTTTACAGTATAGTCATTGTCTTCTAAATACAATGAATGAAATGGAGGAGTTCAGTTCAGTTGTTGTTTTATCATCATCATCATCAAAAGTCTGAGTTATGGATTGTAACTCAAATGAAAAATGATGACTGTCAGTCCTAGTTTGTTAGTGTCCAGTGTGTCCAGGTGGACTTACAGACCTGGACTGGGAGGATTCAGGATGTTTTGGGCCTTGTCAAAGTCCAAATCTGTATTCCTCTGAAATGCTGTTGGGGAGTTGGGATAGAAAGAGGCAGTGCATCCTGTTTATGTAGTTGAGATGCCAAAAAAAAAACCAAACCCTGTAAAAAAAAGCAGAAAGAAAATATAGGATATTTTCATAATTACAATAAACCAACAAGAAGTTATATGTACTAAAGAAATCAATACTAGCACCTGGGGCCAAGGGTCGCTTGTGTGTTGTCTGTGAAGATTCTCAGTCATCCAGGTCCTGATTATCCAAGTGTTGAATTTAAGGCAGCTGGACTTGGTTTTAGACTCTTGAACTTCTTCAGTTCTCATCCTGGGTGGAGGCACCAGGAATCTCTGATAAACTCCTGTAGCCTTAGATCCACCACCATTGGCTTAAATACATTACCACTGATCTTTTTAGCTTAGATGCAAACAGTCACTCATTTGTTAAGTCCCATGTAACACCTGTTAAAAGTCACACAAGTACCATTTAACATAAGTAAACCAGAGCCCTTTACTTAGGCTTTAGAGCAGTGGTGTTTCTTTACCAATCAGTGCGACAGCCTGTACCAAGATAAACAGATCAAAATAACTGGGTGCACCTGTCCTGGATCTGGCCTGCCTTTCACCAAGCTGTGATTAGCGCTCGTTTGAACAGACAGAAAATAGAACAGAAAACTTCACACAGCTCTGTCTGTCTTTTCTGGGAAGTTGGTGACTGACAGATGGCCAGTGCAGGCCCAGTGGTTTAATGAGTAGTAAATGATCATAGTAACTCACATCAGACCTGTCAACAGTGTGACGGCTGGACGATAAGGAACCATCATCGTTCCTCCTGAATCCTGACAGGGACCAGAGTGTTACCAGAACTGTATTCACTTTATTGGAGCCTGTGCAGGATGTAAACCATATGCTGCCACAACATATTACACTCTATGGATACTTACACTGTTATAATACTTTAATGCTAAGACATTTACAACTCTGCTCAATCATTTTTATAGAATGATATAATAACACATAAAATGACCCGAGCAACAGAAGCACTGCTCTCATTAACAACTGCTTCTCTTCTCTTCTCTGTGGGGTCATGTGACTCAGGTCACATGTTCTGGTTTGTCCAGCAGGGGGCACTGTTGCACTGTGTTTCCAGTCCTGTGGCATTTGCAGGCTGAGCACCTGTTAGATTTGATCATTGAGTGTGTGTGTGTGTGTGTGTGTGTGTGTGTGTGTGTGTGTGTGTGTTTCTTTCTTGCATTCATTCAGTGTGTGAGAGCCGAAATGCTCCTTTATTTTCCTATGGTAGTGGTATAGCTCTTATACATGTGCAGTCTGTGTCGCCGGCTCCTTTTCATCATGTTTAGTCACGTCCAGCCCTCCAGTGGTGAGGCGGTCGTTTATTGTGTGGGAGCTGCAGACGGACGGTGCAGGATGTGTGTGTGTGTGTGTGTGTGTGAGCCTGTGGCACAGGGAACAGCTCTTAGTTGTTAGCTATGGTTGCTGTCTTCTGTAGCTGGCCATTGTTGTCTCTCTGTCTTACGGAGCAGACAGAAAGACATTTAAATTAAAGGCTTATCTATAGGCTGAAATTAATTCTTCTGGCTCCTGGAAGCTGCAGGGTTAATTACACTGCATTAAACAATTTAAACAAAATATGAATACATTTACAAAAAGTTACATCCTGTAACTGTGAATGACCATAAAATCATCAGGAAATGTGTTCATTCTTTTACATAAAATTTATTTACACATTTAAATTTCACATATTTGTCATTTATTAGATGAAACTGTTAAATTGAATTAAATGTCTAAATGCCTGACACAATTAATGATCATTAAGATAAAGCACTGGTTCTGTAATTTGACAGATGCTGAGTAATTGACAACAACATTGCTACATTACAGAAGGCAGACAGCGTAGTGATGGGGAAATTGAGAATGGGATGAGTTTGACATTGTGTGAAAAAAAAAAAGCAGATGACAAAGAGGATGAAGCAGGAGACTAATCCACACACCCAGGGACAGGCAGACAGGTGGAAACAGACCTTTGATATTAAACTTCACCAAAGCTTCATTCATGAATTTAAAACTCCAACCAACAACATTTCGATCCCTGAATACTTTCAAACTCTAAAAATGAAAATGTGAGTTATTTCAAGAAACAGTGCATTTATTGTGGATTATTTTCAGTAGGGGATGAATCCACATTTGGTTCTCGTAGTGTTGGACAGCAGAAACCATAGTAATGATGGATGATGTCACTGAATGCAGCAGTGAGACTGGCCTGTGTGTTTTTAATAATTCTTGGACAACAGTAAAGGTCTGTGGTGTAGGACAGCATGAAGCTGCAGGTCGTGACTTCAGATAAACCTGTAGAGCAGCTCAGACACTTCACTTGGTAAACAGTGACCTCAGCATCTCTGCCTCTGTTGTTGTGTTTCTCTCTGATACTCCTGTCAGGACTCATGGACACATTTTGTCTGGTGACAGTTTGCTGCTCTCGTGGCCACAAGAGATTTGGAGGACTTTGGGTTTTTTCATGATTTTTGCAATATTATCCTGCGCTTCATGTCAAAGTGCCAATTTGTACAGAACATCAAGAGGACGGTTTGTAAACTAGATCATTGAAATGAGCCTGCTCTCAGCGTCCCTCTTTGATCTACAATCCAATGTTTGGTCTGAACATAAAGGCTGCAATTAGGCTGATATCAAGTCATATGTGTAGAGATGACGTATTTGTCTTCATGACGACCAACATAAGAATAGTTTTCCTCCTCATACCAAGCTATTCTGGGAGCATATTTAGCTGAACACTAACTGTTAGAGAGCGCAGGAAGCACGACCCAAACACCACGGGGAAACGGGGGCAGTTTTAGTATGTGACATTTGTTGAAGCCAATAATGGAATAACAGCCGATAACGTAAGACATTTACCCTTTTTGAAATGTAACAGGCCAATAACGTAATAAAAGTCCTGAACCGATAACGTAATAACTGTTGTCCAATAACGTAATGATTTATTAGGTTATTGGCTCAGTTATTACATTTGCAAAGTTTTTTTCCATCAGATCAGACAGACGTAAATCAGATGAATATTTTATACAACTTATTACTTTGTACAGCAACCTGAAAAGTCCATATGCATAACATATCAGTCATATAATATATTAATCATACATTTAGTTTTTTATTTTTATTTATCTGTCTGACCATCTGTCTACCTCTAACATCTGTTTCCTGTTTCCTTTGGAAAAACTAGCTCATGGATCCCTGTCTCAGGCGTGTGTTATTCATTTCTCAGGTGGGGATGAGACAGAGAGGGAGCTGCTTTGGTTCAGGTAGTGGAAACAGCTGCAGCACCAACTTTTTTGGCTTAGAAGATGGTACATCAATGTCATACTAACAACTATAAGATGTTGTTACCAGCACAGGATTCATAAAGGGAGAGACTGTAAACTCTCAGGACAGGTCTGACTCTCAGCTCTGTGTTTGGGCTTGAACAAAACAGACTTTGGAGACAGGCTGTGGGCAACTCCCCCTCTCACATGTTAGAAACTCTTCCTTCTGTCATGTAACGTGAGGCCATTTAAAACGCAGACTGCATGAGGTGGGGCTGAGGCGGAGGCTGGGAGAGGGAAGTTTTGATTGGGTGAGAAAGAAACAGGGTGCTACAGAGTCGAGCAGGTAAAAATCAGGTGAAGAAAATCCCCCCAAAAACAAAACTTTGAACAATGTAAAGATGCAGAGCGACAAGCATAAACTGAGAGTGGAAGTTAGACATGGGAGTAGACGTATTGACAGCAGAGAGGAGAAGATACAACACCACACACTGGGGACTCACTGGTAATGGGACACGGATGAAACCAATCAGGGCGATTGAGACAGTTGCTTTTCTCTGGGAAAGTGACTTTTTTTGGAAAATCATCTCTTTCCTGAAAGACTCACAACCCCCCGGCCTTCCTGCCTCCAAAAAAACAAACTCACTCAACCCCAGAAAGAAATGATTGAAAATATATGAACAAATCATGGATATGATGGGTGAAAATTGTTTGACTTCTTGCACAAAACCCAGTCCATCTCTATTTCCCTACCAAATGAATATCAGATGTTTAGTCGGTCCTGAGTACATACTTGTCCTAACTGAACTAGAGCTCGACAGAAAAAGAGTCAGAGAAGTGAAAATACTGATGTCTCTCTTTGTGTTTGTCTGTCTCCTCCTCACAGAGGCAAACGTTCGGGCTGTGGTATCCAAGGGGTACATCTCTGGCCTCTTGCGGCTTTACGAGGACTGGCACAGCAAGGATACTCAACATGTTGCCATAGCGATCCGCCATGCACTGCTGTGCTGCCTCCATAAGGCCACCAACAGTACAGCAGGCAGACAGGCGTTTATATCCCTGGGAGGCCTCAGACTGCTGTATCAGTCCACACAGGTGAGTCCAAATCATCCCTGATCTGGACCAATCAGCAGTTGGTATTCAGGGCTCCAGACAAACGGACTCCATCAGCTCTGATCATGAGACAGATTACCACATTAAAGTTATCAGAGAGGAAAACTAAATGTTTTATTGTGAAACACAGATTTAAGAACAAAATAATTATGAACAGTTTTTGTGATTATGTTGTTATTATGGTCACATGTCTTACATCATCATACATGCACATGTTTGCAGTGACTGTTATGGTCGGAGCTGCAGGGGAGAAGTGTGATTGTTTAACTGATGTTTGCAGGAGGCTCACAAATATCTGATCACTGCACTTCACCTGCAGATAATAGAAACCGTAAAGCTCTTCGACTACAGATAAGAAACACTGACTAAACTTGAGCTCATGTAGAAAGTGAAGAGTTGATGCCAAATTAAAGGCCTTTTAATTAGACTTTTAAATGAATGGGAAATATGTTTCCTTCATCAGTTTGAAAGAGACGATGCATCAAGCAGTTTAGTCAGAAAGATCTCAGCATCAGATGTTTCCTTGCTGACTGAAAGCTTTGAAACTTTGAAAGCTTTGGTCCTGGTTTAGAAAAGTCTGACAATAAGCAGATGCTTCATAGAAATATTATACTATTACACACAAACAATTCTGCAGTAAGAATAAATAGGAACACTCTAAAATCACTTAACTGTTGTAAACAAAGAAACAAAGAGTGGCATGTTTATTACAAACACTTCAGTGATCATGGTTTATTTCTTCATTGTGAATGTTTCAGTCAGAATCAGCTTTATTATTAAGTGTGTGCAGCATACAAGGAATCTGACTCAGTTTTTTATGTTCCTTAAAGTACTAAAATGTAAACAGACGTATAATTAAGACAAAGGAAATATGTACATTAAGGCAGAATGATGATTTTAAATATGGATGGTAGTGCAATGAAAAAAGAAATGCAATTAATAAATAGAGGTTATTGACAAAATGCAATGACAAAGACAGTTTTCCAGATTGTAGATTGATTAGTTGTTCATGACCTGTGGAATAAACAGTTTCAATGTCTGGTAGGATTGATGTTCAGTAGGATTCCTCCTCAGCTGGATGGAGCTGCCTGAGTGTTGCTGTAAACCAGGGTGTGTGGTTGTTGAAGGCAGGGAGGCTGACAGAGGATGGCACAGTGTCAGTGAGCTGGACAGAGACAGTCCAGTCAGTGCAGTCCTGTGACTCCTGCTTCACTCCATCCCTCTCCTCACAGTGTGTTCAAACTGCAGCGTGCACTCACGTTCCTGCACTGACGATCTCACCACACATGAGTAAGAGCCAATAGGAGTACTCCTCCTGGTAACCATGGCAATATATTGTACACAGTAGATGGAAATATAGACAAGACTGACTGAATACAGATAATACAATACATATAATAAAAATGTTTTTTTTTCTGTTTTGAAAACAACAAAACAAAACATGCATTTCAGAGATGAGTTTGATTGATGTCTCCTCTCTGTGAGTAGGTGCCATTATAATCCCATTAAACATTCGCTGCACATAATTTAATGGCTGACTAATGTTATTAATGCTGCTTATATGTTGCAGGAATGTTTGATGAGTAAAAGTCTGGAGTGTTTGGTGGAGCCCTCTGTGCAGCTGATGAGGAAGTGTCTTCCTAAAACCCGTCTGCCGCTGACCTCTGATCAGTCTGCATACACCTTCCCACTGCCTGGAGGACATCAGAACATCCCAGATGAGGATGAGGCACCAGGTACTGGATCTGTATTCACTGCACACTTTTAACATCTGTTACGGTGCTGAGGCTGTGGATTTGGAAGCGTCTTAAAAACAAAATAATACCACAAACCTTTGTAGCAAATAATAATACAATATGGATTGTAGTGCATATTGGAAACACTTCCACTGAATGTCAGAAATATGAATGAAAATTAAGCAGAAGCTGTGGAGATGAGGGGAGGAACAGAGAAGGAGACACGGAGAAATCCACAGAAAGAAACTGGAAACAACATTGATCATGACGGGAATAACGCAGCGTACACTATCATGTGTGTAACTGAGTGTTTTAGCCTTTTGAGCCAAACACTGGATCTGCATTTTCAGGACCTCGTAAGATCTTTAGAGATGTTGTCATTAGTTGTAACCTCCTGAGACCCGAGCTTTTGTTTGCCATGCATTGTTAATTTCTCCTAGCTTTTTGGGATCCTTAGGTCCTGAAAAGTCTAAATACTAAGCATCGTCTTTGAACAGAGAGTAGTATTAGTAGTAGTAATAATACATGAATTGATGTGTTGTGCTGAATGAAGAATAGGGGTGTCCATGAACAAAGACAGTAGGATTAGATATATGTCCACAAATGAGGACGACTGCTTTTTGTTAAGAAACATGTATACACTGTAGAAAATCTAAAATGTAATGTCTACGTATGTGGACGCAGGGTCTCAAGAGGTTAAATCAACTCAACTGCTTTGTACTTGTACTGTACAGCAGAAGGCTTGTGCAGGAGTTCACGTTGTCATTCATCACTTGTCTGTTTGCTGTTGCACCAGATGAGAGCAGTGAGGACAGCGATGCTGAAGAAACTGAAGACCACCAAGAGGCCGACACCAAGGACTATGTGAGTGTGTGTGGCTTTCTGTGTGTGTTGTATACTTAGGAAAGAAAAATCAATGGGTTTATTTACTAAAAATAATTTGCTCACAAAGACACTTCACTTCAGTCAACAGTATCAGACATTTTTCAGGACTGAACTCTGTCAACATGTCTGCAAACTGGGGGGATTTTTCTTCACAATATTGGTAACATTGTGACGTCCTGCCCTCACTGTGGGAAGCACCCTGAGGAGATTTTGTCAGGATTTGGTGATATTCAGATAAAACTGAACTGATATAAAATCAATAGAATTGAGGTTGCATTGAGTTTACCATTACCGTATTTTCCGCACTATAAGGCGCATCGGATTATAAGGCGCACCTTCAATGAATGGCCTATTTTAAAACTGTTTTCATATACAGGGCGTATAGAATAGAAACTACTGTAGTGGCTGGGGTTGTGTTATCATCCATCTAGATGAAGCTGTGCTAAAGTCAGTCGTTCTGACAACTCCATTCACTCCCAAAACAAGCTAGTGCATTCACAATACGGTACTGTACGTACCGGTAGCTCTTACCGGTATTTGCGCCGCCTTCGTTGAAAACAATGTATTTCCAACTCCATTTGTCACAGTTCAAAGCTACATGAACAACTGTTTTATTTTTTTCTCCGAGGTAACGTCAGTGACATAGTTTTATCTTTTACCAACAGCAAGGTACAACAGGTAGTGCAACTTTTTATCACGTAGTTAGTGCATTCATGTAATTTTGGGGTCTTTATACACACACAAGTAGTGTGGCCCCCTGAC
>OOFC01049891.1:2281-28265 GCA_900323345.1 Pseudochromis fuscus
GTTGTTTTTGTTTTTTGTTTTTTTGTGTAATGTTCAGACCAGCCTCCTCACTCCTTCCTTTATTTCCAAATATGGTCATTTCTGGCTCCAAACTACCAACATGGCAACGTTCAGATACCAAACTCCAAAGTGCAACTTCAGAGGTGATATCATGTTACCTGGAAACAGGATAAAACAAAAAAGGTTTCTAATAACAAAATGAAATAAATAATTTCTACTTACTGGAGCTAGTTTTTCCAGTCATTAGTATTTTTAAAAAATTTTTTGTATAATGTTTAGTCCCACCTCCTTGCTCCTCCCTTTATGTCCAAATATGGTCACTTCTGGCTCCAAACTACCAACATGGCGACTTTCAGATACCAAACTTCAAAATGCAACTTCAGAGGTGATGTCACGTTACCTGGAAACAACATGAAACTGAAAAGGTTATTGATAACAAAATGAAATAAATAATCTGTCCTTACTGGAACCAGTTTTTCCAGTCATGGCAGTAGTTTTTTTTTTTTTTTGAAAAATGTTTTGACTTTCATTTCCTATTGTTCTTTGGTTCACAAATGAATCCAAGAAACCTCCCTGGAAATGAATGTGAAATTACAACACATGCAAATATAAAGAGCCGTATTAGTTTGTTTTCACTCAAGTTGTGTTTATCCAAACTCAGAGAGACTGAAATCCACATTATTAGGTCACAAGTTACCAAAACTCCAGCCCAGTAAACAAGCTGCTTGATTTGCTTAGACCTGGGCACTGTGCCGTAAATAAACCAAATCAGAGAGTAATGAAGCAGAGCGAGTTGTTAATACTGTGTTTGGAGGAAAGAAAGTGAACTCTGAGGCACATGTTGTCCCTACATGACTGAACTGAAATGTGGGCTGCTCAGAGACACTCCATGTGGAGCTGTCACTCATCTATAGGTGTGTGCTGAGTGTCTCCGAGGAGCGAGCAGGGGACACAGGTAGAGCGCAGGGAGCCCCTGAAGTGTCTCATTCAAGGTGGAGGTAGGATGATGGAGGTGGTGGTGGTGGTGGAGGGAGAGAGAGATGTTATCACTTCCATCTCCTCCTCCGTGCTGGTGTGAAGGGAGTCGCAAGAAAACAGATGACCTACATTTTCTGTGAGACAGACTCCAGCAGCGAGGCCTCCCCGGATTCAGAAAAAGACAGGGTGAAGTATGGAAAGATGGAGGAAGAAGAGAGACAGAGGAGGAGGTGTAGAAAGAGAAAAACAGGCAGACTTCCAGTTTGACAAGTCAGACATTCAAAGGTAGAAACGCAGGCAGACAAAAGGAAACAGGGAAAGTTTTGACGGTAATCCTCTTCGACTCTTCCTTCCTTCCCTCTCCAGTGGTTATATAAAACACATCTACAATTCTGTTCTATGCACATCAAAGAGCCGGCGCCGCTTTGCAATCTGCATATATGATGCGTCCAGGGAACCGCAGGAGGGGGTGTTTCTGGGAGGAGTGTTTGAGTCAAAAATAAGCTTCTTTGGAGAGTATTTAGATTACTTTGTGTTCAGATGAGCCACTTGGATCTGTGGCTGCTTAAGTCTTCAAAAGACAATCATGTTTTTTTTTTTTCCATGCTCTGCCTCCAAACACTGCGGGAATAATCAAAGACAACACACCGGTTCTTTCCCTTTACATGCTTCAAGGTGAAGCAGCTAAATGAGACGTCATATTGTTCCTATGTGGAGAGACCCTCGTGAACACAAGTGATGTGCAGGGATTAACAATGTCATGCAAAAAATATTCTGCCCCTGCAATGACTCTGAAGTTTGGATACAGTCATTGGAATAATGTGGCTGCAAATTAAGTCATTTCACTGGAGATGAGAGCTTCATAACTCCTGACTGAGCTGCATTTTCTGCTGCACTGCTGCCACCTACTGGTTACTAAATGCACTGAAAGAAATGTGGCGTCTCTCAGGAGTGATTATTATTTGGTCTAACTGGAGAATTTCTGTCGATTCAGAAAAGAGGATTTACTCTTAGCAAAAATATAATAGCACCACTGCAAAAATATACACTGTTCACTACACAGAAACTAGTGTGGATGGTGAGTTTCAGTATAATCTCCTAAATATGCCTTGCTCAAGGGCACCTCGGCAGTTGCTTGGCAGGGGACCGGCTCCTCTCCAGCCACCAGTCCACACTCCCTATTTTGTCTAGGCTGGGACTTGAACCTGTAACCCTCTGGTTCCCAAACCAAGTCCCAACCCACTGAGCCACTGCCATCCAGAGATGTTGTCAGACGTGGGATTTAAATTCAGAAAACTGTTCATCCACTCACATGACTGGTGTGGCTCATCCAGGCAATGGTGTTGAAGAGTGACACTCAGGACATTGGGGTCTATAAAAGTCCACTCAGAAACCAAACACTGAGTCAAATGTCACAATGCAACACATGATGACCTCTTGAGGGGACAGGCCGGCTGGATGCAGGTTTGTTCATCAGGTTTGTTTGAGGCTGGGGCAGCACGGGTCTGCATAGTGAGAGGTTAAAAGTATATGAAACCTATAAATGTTTACTTTAACACCGTTTTTCTCTCTCCCACAGTCTGTCGTTGTCCTCTCTGTCCTCTTCTGTTTAAGTCTCTGCAGGTCTCTGGAGCTGCCTGTTCCTGAGCGATGGAGGTTTGTGGATCTGGGGCCTGACTGACCGATCCATCCTGTCCTGACCTGATGACCAGCATCTCTTGTCTCTTCGCTGTGTCTTTCTGTCCCTCTCTCTCTCTTCCTGTTCTTTTGTCCCTGCCTGTCCCCCTGGTCGCCATGGCAATGGCGGCCCCCAAGAGTCTGGTCTGCTGGAGGTTTCTTCCTGGTAAAGGGAGTTTTTCCTTCCCACAGTCGCCAGTTACCAAAGTGCTGCTCTTGGGGGGACCGACTGTGGGCTCCTGCTCTCATTCTAACTTGTGTCCATCACAAGGTCCTGATTGGCTGTCTGAATTCTTTATTTTTACTACCGTAAAGCATCTTTGAGCATTTTTATAAGTGCTCATAAATAAAATTAATTATTATTATTTAATATCAGGCATGATTTGCCATCTCTGACATTGGTTTGGTGAGACTGGAGGCACTGCCACCCCCCCACATCATCTTTTGGACATCATGGATCAACTCATATGTTCCTGTTCCTGGACATGTGAACCTGCTTTGTGTTGCATGTGGAAAAACTCCACAAGCTACAAATCTGATCCCCATGTTAAAGAGATGTGCTGCATAAAGTCAAACAGACAGTGGATACATCAGACACTGAGAGGTGGAGATCATGGAGGTGGATCAAACTTCAGTTGTGTTCAGATTCTGTTTGTTTGGTTGATGTTTTCACGTGTTTAAAACAAAAAAAAAGTCAGTGGTGCATTGATACTTTTGTTCAGTGTATTTTAGACAATATTACAAAAGTAAAACTTTTCTCACAGCTGATTTTGTCACTTGATCAGTCACTTGTGGTATTTTCTGTGTATTTTCTCAGTGGGTGTGAGACGACTTCTTCAGCACATTGTAGCTCCTGAGAAATATAATAGAAAAGGTGAACGTGTTTTAAGCCATACCAAATAAATAAATAAAAATCTCGGCTTTGAAAAACACTTGGAAACGGTGGGAAAGTTCAACGTGAGTCAGTCTGTGCAGCTGAATAATGTAGGAAGTGAGATAATGTTAAATTCTCACCTGTTTTAATCATTTGTATGTCAACATCAAACATTTTTAAAAACAGGAAGAGAAACTGGGATATTTTACGTGCAGGTGGAGAGAAAGCAACAAAAGCTTCATGTTCAAGTCTGTGCATCAGTGAATTTGAAAAATGCCACTGAGCTTGTTTCTTTCATGCTGTTTGACTGATTACATTTAGTTTCACCATTCTCCACACAAACACAAACTGTGTAACAGTGTGATGTATTTCCAGGACGCTCTCAAAAGGCAACACAAGTTACTGAGGTGGAAACGATCAAAAAATAACAAAAACCTAAGTCCCTCATCGAGCAGTGAAATGTGTGAACACTGGTGTGATTCAGTGAGGAGATAAACATCAGGCTGAAACATGGTCGATCTCACAGAAGATTCTTTAATATTTGTTGTTTTTGGTGACGTCCTTCATGATCATGTGGAAGATACAAAACCTGAGCAACCAGTCCAGCTGCTGCTGGTGTGCACCTGTCTCCTCACAGCATCCTGTTCAAAACACAATTACAGTTTAAAACACATCAAAACAAATCCATCAAGTCTGCAGTTACTGTGTGGTGTTCACACTGTGGTGGCTGATCTTCAATGAAGTGATAATACTGTGAAAAACTGACTGTAGCTGCTTTGTTGTTAAGAAAAAAAAAACCTACTCTAGCTATTTAATAATAAGATAAAACTTTTCATCCCACACCAGGGAAATAACGCACATACTAAGATCTTGAAATTTTGACTAACAGTTGTGTTAATGTTATCAAAAAAATCAGTTTGAAGGATTACAACAGAAGAAAACTTTTGTCTTGGATTATATTTTAAATTAGTTAATAATACAACTCAAAACCAAAACCCACTAAAATTATTAATAAGCTGAAATATCCTATGAAAAAAAAAAAAATCCCCAACACACAGTGATCATTTAATAACTTAAAAGCTTGTATAACAGTCCTATGAAACTTTAGTAAAGATTTATTACCAATAATGAAGCCATTAGTCACAATTTATGCTCATTTTATAAAGAAAACCTTATTAAACCAAGGTACCAAACATCAGACACATTGACAAACACACATTATAACATAATATAACATCATTACTATTAAAGCCTCAATAATCACCTTACTCCATGTGATTATTCAGTCATTCAGAAACTATGTAAAGGCACTGATTTGCTCTCTTGCTGAGGTATATTAGTGTCATGTCTTCTTGCTTCCAGGAAACAGGTAGAGATGTCTCACCATGATGTGTTGGTTTTATACTCTTTAAATTAAATCTTTAAACGGATAAAACAGGCAGGATTTAACAGAATGGGAGGAGCTGATTACATTAGTTTTCTGTGCACCTCAAAAACAACACAAATAATACACTCCTCACTTTCATTAATAATTAATAAACTATTTCATAAACACAGTGATTACAGTTGAGTGGCACAGTATGAAGTTTCTCTCAGTCTCTGTGAAAAAAAAACAACTTTTAATATCAAACAATTTCTTTGAAGAAGAAGCAGACAGTAAAATAAATCTCTGAGATGGCCTGCAGCTCACAGACACAGTGACATAATGTCCGACTGCTGTTTATGGGTGGAGGATGAGGTACAATCTGCAATCAGCAAGTTCATCATGTGTATTGTCGAGACCTGTTCCTGGTCTGTAATGATTCATTAAACCAAACACACATCCAGCTTATCAACAGTTCTGATTTGGTCATTTCCTGATCTCATGATGTCTCCCAGAGTCTCCCTCTCAGACCATCAGAGTCTTGCTGTTCACGTATCTGCCGCTCCTGTACTTGTGTCCGATGCTGGGCACCTTCCTGCTGCTGCTGCTCCTCATTGATCCTCCCTTCAGCCTCACGCTGCTGCTCACGCTCTGCGGCGCCGTCTGTCCTTCTGGTTTCTCCTCCGCCTCCTCTTGCTTGGAGTTGTGGAGGTTCTGGCAGACGCAGGAGCGCTCCGGGTCGATGAGGGCCTTCTGGCCCGAGCAGAACCACTTGACTGAGCTGTAGAAGAGCTCTGCACAGCTGGAAATGGCTGATATCACTCCTACGGCGAAGTAGAAGCAGAGGAAGACTGTTTTCTCTGCAGGGCGGGAGGTGAAGCAGTCCACTGTGTAGGGGCAGGGGAAGCGGTTACAGGGGAACTGGGCCTCCACCTTGAAGCCGTACAGCAGCCACTGACCCACCAGAAAACCTATTTCTGCCACTATCCGGAAAATCACGTTAACAATGTAGAGCCTCCTGAGGTGGAGGTCCTCTGAGTGTTCCTGGCTGCTGCTTTGGCTGTATTTGGAGCGGCTGTTCCTCTTGTTGTGGTGATGCGTGGCGTACATGAGGTACAGCAGGGAAGGAGTCGCAATGAGGACAATGTGAAACACCCAGAATCTGTACTGGGAGATGGGGAAGGCCATGTCGTAACACACCTGTTTGCAGCCCGGCTGGAGGGTGTTGCAGGCAAACTCCTCTTGCTCGTCCTCGAACAGGTCGCTGGCCACGGTGCCGAGGATCAGGATCCTAAACACCAGCATGAGCAAGAGCCAGAAGCGGCCGAGCATCGGCGAGTGGGCCTGGAGGTTATCGAAGAGCCCGCCGAGGAATCCCCATTCGCCCATGACTGCAGAGGTCTCAGGTACAGCTTCTTGGAGATGTGGTCACCTGTCCCTCTTAGAGCAAATGCTGTCTCTGTTTGAGAAGAGAAACAAAAGATGGACCTTATCATCTCACATTATAACTCATTGTGAAACTAACCCATCCTCTGATCAAGGTTCATGGGCTGATTACAATCCAATCAACTGGAAGCAACAAGGAAACATTGATTATATAATCTGAAAAAACATATCAATAAAACAATAACAGCTTATATTAAACCTGTTTCCTTTTGCTTTCACTTAATGTGTAATTATTTCTATATTGTACATTGAAAACCAGGTACAAGTCATTTTAAAAAGACTGATGGATGAATTTTTACACCAATGACTGATGGTGGTTCCTCTTCACAAAATAAAATGTAATATCAACACAGTGTGGATCCCCTGCTTACACTCCTCACTCAGATTTAAGCTCCTACCATTTGTCTGGCAGCAAGGCGACAGAGCAGGTTCAGGTATTGTATCCACCTTGTGTGAAAACATGCAAGACCTTTAAGATAAGCCTCTCAAAAATAAAAAAAAATCCTGTTCTCACGCTTCTTGTTTGTCTTCTCCCGCTCGGTTACATCCTCGAAAGAAAAGAAAAACTGCACAATAAAATCTTCATCTCGCAGTATATTCCTCTCATGCCCCTTTTCCAAATGGTGCGTTGGAGGTTTGACAGGTCGTCTAATTGAGAGGGCGGCAACACTTCAGGAAGTTCCTGCTATGTCTTAATCTGCACTCATCGCGTCCCAGGCAGAAGCTGTTTACCCAAGAAAGGCAAAGTCTTGATGAGCATTTCAAAGAACTTCCTAAATGGCAGGAAGGATTTGTTTCAAGTTGTACGACCAGTTCCCCTGGTCACATGGGAGAAAGTGAGAACATGCAGTTTATGATGTGTACATGCAGTAACATATCACACGCAACTAAATACATCATCAGTGTTGAAGTTTTGTCCCTCTCTCCCCCAATTTTCTGTATGTGATAAATGTTATGATCACCAGTGGTTACATAACACTGAGCCAGTTTAAAGTTAGGCAGGAAAACAACCTTGTGACTAATCAGGCTAATTTGTTTGTAGCCTCTGATGTGATGGAGTTGTTTACCCAGACTAATTTATTTTCCCATGATTAGTTTCAAATACAGTGTCTGCAGCCTGCCACTGATGCTCCGCCCCCCTGAAACATGCATGAATTCTGTCAACCTGACTTGTACATGCAGATAAAAACGCACAACAAATAAATACAAGTTATCTTTATTTTAGAAATGTAAGAAAAAACAGAACCACTGAAATATTTACAAGACAGGGTTAGAACAAACAAGTAAACAACAAAAGACATTTCCAAAACTGAGGAATAAGTCTCAACACTAAAACTAATATTCAGATATAACAGCATTAAACAAGTTATTTTCCATTCTTGAAAGGATAAGAACCTTTAACAGTGAATAACTTTCAGTCACTTTAGAGCCTAAAAATTAAAAATCGGAGTCAGAGTCCATGTTGTAGGTGACGGGCTTCCGGGCGCGTGAGGGTTTATCTCGCGGTGCCACGGCTGCTGGAGCTTCATCATCTGAAATCTGGAAACTCTCATCCTCTTTCCACTTCTTGGTTTTCTACAAAGGAAATATTCAAGTGTTAATAGTTGATAAATTCAAACACCGTTCTGAAATCTGAGTTCAGTGTAAACAAACGAACCTTGCTGCCAGCAGTTGTTTTGGCCTTGAGGCGCGACATGAGGTCGTCTGAGCTGCTGTCAGAGTCCTCAGCGACGACCTGTTTCCGTTTCTGAGCAGGTTTGGTCTTTGCAGCTGCAGCTTCACTCTCCGAGTCACTGGAGTCAAATGAAGGAACCTTCTTGGCAGCTGGTTTGGGTTTCGAGAGCGCCTCCAGGATAGATGGCTGCTTCACATCTAGGAGACATCAACAGGAAAAACACATGAGGAAAGGTGACATGAACTGAGCCTCATCCACCAATGAGTACAACTATTACCACAGTGTAACTACAGCGTTACTTGTGCAGCAGATGTGTGGTTTGCGTGTGTAACTGTGCTCCAAATAATCCACAGCGAGCCGTCCCTAATTAGCTTTAACAGGCTTGTGTGTTAATACCTGCAGCCTTCTTCTTGGATGCAGCTGGTTTCTTGGCAGCAGCAGCTTTCTTTGGCGCAGCCTCTTTGGTTTTTCGTTGAGCTGGGGCCTTGGATGCAGGCACCTGATCATCTGACTGAGCTGTAAAGATTAAAAAAAAGCAAAACAATTAATCCTCAGAGCCAAAGCCCAACATTTCTCACGCTCTTCACGCCAGTGTCCTGTGAAAATACTTACAGCTCGACTTGGTGCTGGCTTGTTTAACTGCTGATTTACTCTTGGCTGTTTTCTTCCTGCAGAGAAAACAAAATATGACATAAAATTGATGAAATAAATAATTAGTTTTTAGCATAAGGCATTTGTTGTCTGATCCTCACGTGGGTTCTGGCGCTTTGGGAGGTGGTGCTGGAGAGTCCTCGTCGCTGTCAGACAACACGTTCAGCTGTGGGGCGAAGCTGTCATCATCATCACTGATGACGGCTTTCCGTTTTGGAGCCTCCTTCTTCCCCCAGTCATCAAATTCATCTTCACTGTCAGACATGCTGTACTTCACCGCGGCTGAAGAATATTGACAACAGAACAGGAAGTTCTAGCAATGCTGCCAGTTATTAAGAAAAAAACTAAACAAAAAAAAAAAAAGCTGATTACTCACAGTAAATGAGCAATCAAACAGCTGCAGCAATCAATTAGTGGTAAACTGAGACCAGAGAGCTAATTAGCCTCAGGAAACTTGTCTGGAGTGTTTACATCTCATCTCTCAGTAAGGGAAGAACTTAGAATAATGATCTGCCAAGTGGTTGGTGTGTGTGTGTGTGTGTGTGTGTGTGTGTGTGAGCAAACAGAAACTGGAGCAGAAAAGCAGTCTGGGTGATGATTCACCTTTAGTTTTGCGTCCTATCTTCTCTCTGGGGCCGACCTCTTCCTCCACATCCATCACCTCATCATCAGACAGACCTTCAGACTCATCTGACCACGGATTCTTCTTGGGCTTCTTGGCAACAGGCTTGAACTGAAGAGTGGTCTGTTTTCCACTCTTTGATGCAGCTGCAAAACAAAAAATAAAAAAGTGTTTCTGAGTCAGCTTTAATACAAATGTGATGAAGCAGGTCTGCATACAGTGTGCTCTCTGCTGCTTCACTACTGCATCTAATCACGTCAACACAATCATGCTACAGCATCGCAGCCAGTTCTACAGAGATCTAACAGAGGTCTGTTGTTGTGGTTGATAAAAAAAAAATATATATATATCTTTTGTAAGCTAAAGCACAACTGGATGTCACCTGAGTCAGTCTGGAAATGTGGAGGAGCTGCTTTCATAAATTGATGGTAAATGGGCAACAGGTTTACATCATGCAACCTCATGCTTTTGAGGAGCTCAATGAAAAAAGTTCCAACAATGGGGGACGAAAAAAAACAAACAAAACAGAACAATTTTTTGGTTTTTAGGATAAGAAAAAAAAAAATACAATAAGTAAAATAAAACAAACTCCACAGTCTGATACACTGAGTTCTTAGGTTCATGATAAAAAAATACAGAATAACTGAAGAGATCTTCTGGGTTCCCACTAGTTAGACACTATTTTCCAGGACATTTTCTGAAATTATTTCTTTCACACAAATCTGAGAATTTAACCTAGAAAAGGTTTTAGCTTCAAAAATCTGTGTCTTTGTATCAAGAGAATATTATTTATTATTAGATTATTAAATATATTTTTTCTGGTAAATGTGTGACTTTAATCTCAGGAAAAAACTAAAATAAAATCAGACCCCTGTTCTCATACATTTGTGACTGAAATGTGACCCTCAAAGAATTTTAATTGTCACAATAATACATGACATGTACTGATCTCAGTGTGTAAACTGTGAGATCTGTTTCTGAATATTCACCTTTCTCCTTTGGCTCGGTTTTAGTTTTCTTGCTCAGTCGTGCAGCCAGGCCGGTTTCCTCGATTGGCTCCATGTTTTCTGCATCTTCTCCAAACTCCATCTTCATCACTACATCTTCAGTCTACAGTGACAGAAATCAAGTGTTACGTTTGAAGACTGTACTGTATAAAAATGGTTTGTGTATAAGACCTTTGAAGCACAAATCAGTTGTGATGAATCCAGTAAACAAATACAAACACATACCTTGACTTTCCTGCCTCTCTTGCCTTCTCCTTTCTTGATGTCAGCCTTCCTGTTTGCTTCTGCCTTCATGGTGCTGGTCACACGTGGAATAACACGGCGACCCTGTGGCGTGGGCATCGTCTCCTTCTTAATCTTCAGTGCTTTGCCTTTTCCAGCTTTTACAGGGACACTGGCATCCTCCTTTTCTTTTGCCTCAACGCGCTGAACACAAAGACACAAAACCAGAAGATGACTCAGGAGGAGAGGTCGGACACTTCTGAATGTGGGAATAATGTGTCCGATCATATGTGTCTGAGAAAATGCACTAACAATTTGATGTAAAGCAAAAACGATAGAGTTAATACCTCCAGTTCCTCCGAGAAGACAGCGAGGTCTTCCTTCCACAGGTCTGTTGGAGACTTCTTCTTCAGGGTGTTCAGCTCTGTCAACTACAGAGCAGCAGTCTGGTCAGAAACAGTGAAGGTTAACACAGGACAGCAGCTTAGATTAAACTCTTACCTTCGCATCCCTCTGCTTGCACAGCTCCTCTTTCTTCTCTTTGGTCAAGAACCACATGGGCATGCTCAGCAGGTAGTTGTAGTCGGGCCCACTGGTGTCTTCTTTCTCCGCTGCTTCCTCGTCCTCCTCACCCTCCACCTCCTCTTCATTCTAGGACAATTAACACAAAGCTGATCATTCAGCCGTCCTCACTGTTGGAGCTGAAAACCATCTGAATCATGAAGTCCTACCTTCTCCTGAGCCTGTTTCCAGGCTTTGACGGGGTCGGAGTCGTAGCCCATCTGTTGCAGCATGCGAATCAGCTCCTTTTTGGGCTTGTTCTCTACAAGCAGATGGACAGGGTTGACATTTTTGTTTAAGAAACATCTAAACTCAGTCTGAAGGTAGAAAAAAAAATCCTCTAAATTGTTTTTTAAAAAATTACAAGTTCAAAGACATCTCAAAGGAAACATGTAAATAGCTTCAGCTTCACAATGTTATTCCTCACTGTTAGTGGACAGTACAATATTTTTCTTGTCACTGCTGCAAATTCAAATGCAAACAAGCTACTAACCAATGACCAAGGTGCCCTGAATCTTCTCCAGAATGAAGCGAGCCTGGTTGGTGAGCTTAGCACTCTCTGCCCCCAGCATGCCCACCAGCCAGTCCTTCCTCAGCTTGTAGTACTTCATCCTCAGCTCAAAGAAGTCCTTGAGAATATCCTGCACGGACTCATACTTTTTCAGGCTGCCCACATGATCAAACAGAACCTAAAAAGGTTGAAGGAAAAACAAACACTTCGTTTTGGAGAGTTTGAAATGAAGTTGAACTTTTCAGATATGCTTAATGCATCCTCGGGTGTGGATGTGTGCTCATGTGGTTTGTCGCCACCATTACCATAGAATTGCAGGTGAGGGGGCTCTGCAGCTTGAAGACTTTATGGAGGCCGCTAGCCTCCGCCTCCCGCAGCTTCTCTTCTGTCATCTTGACCACAAAGCGCACGGTGGTGTCGGTGTGGTACTCCTTGTAGTCTGTGATCAGAGGAGGAACCTTCTCTGTGCCGTTCAGCATCGGCTCCAACACGTTCTCCTTGTAGGCCTAGACCACAGACAACGATATGAAAGGACAAAGTTGATTAAAATTTTTCTCACAAGTACTTGTTGAATAAGACTTAAATTCAAGTCAGTGTTAGACAGTAATCATGCACGTAATTTTGAATACAACTTCATTAAGGTTTAATGACTGACCTGTGTCCAGGATTTGACAGGCAACTCAGAAATCTCAATGGTGGTGGAATCAAGGATGGCCACCTCTCCGCTGTTCATGAACTGGTTGTCATGTATCTGCTCGATTGTGCCTCTGAAGCCTTTGTAGTTTGGAAGCTTGGGAAGAAGAAAAAAAAACAAAAAAACAACCACATTAAACATCTGTTTTATACGGCAGATGGAGATTTCAGAAAGTATCATTTCCGGGTCCTCACCATGGGCAGCGGTTCCTCGTCGTTGAGCATACGGTGGATGTTGGTGATGATCTCCCGGATGTCGTAGTTGGGGATCCTGCTGGCCCAGCCCGTTCCAATACCATCTGCACCGTTTATCAGCACAGTGGGAATAATGGGGATGTACCACTCTGGCTCTACACGGAGGTTGTCATCATAGTTGTACTTAAGCAGGTTGTCGTCCACAGCGGGGAAGACAAGGCGGGTCAGAGTGCTAGAAACACAGGAAGTAGGCAGAAATTTGGAGTCAATCACTGACTTAATAAACCATGAAATTAACTCCTCCATATTCTCAAACAATCAAATACTTGCAGGAAGTCTGTAGCTTTAAAGTAACATTAGTTTGAAAGGCAGCCGCTGACCTGAGCATGGTGAAGATGTATCGAGGGCTGGCAGAGTCCTTGCCACCGTGCAATCTGGTCCCAAACTGTCCCAGAGGCTGCAACAGGGGCAAGTTGTTGCTTCCCACAAAGTTCTGGGCCAAACCAATAATGGTCATCATCAGAGAGGCCTGAAAAGGAAGAGTTGGAACAGTTAGTTCAAAATGATCACGTGGAAATCACTTTACAAGTTTAAAGAAAACAGCATACACCAAGTACAACTCATTTAAAAAAAAAAAAAGGCCCAGAAAACATGTGAATGATGAAAGTTGAAATTCATCAGTCATCTCACCTCCCCGTGGTGGTAAGCTGACATCTCAGCCACTGAACCTGCCAGCTGGGCCACCTTCACCTCACGCTTGTCGTTCCTCTTCAAGCAACAGAACAGCACTTTCCTCTGTCCTGGTTTCAGACCTTACACACATATGCACACATACACACACACACACACACATTAGACCCCTCACTACACCCAACAGTGTGTTTCTTATAATAATGAATAAAACATCGTGATCACGTTACGCACCATCCACCAGGCAGGGAATGGACCTCTCGTTGTCAGAGTTGGAAAAAAGTACCAGCTCCTTGTTGACAAAGTCATTGTAGGAGAGGGACTTGGTCGCCTGACCGTACAGGTACTCCTGTGAAGAGACAGCAGACATGGTGGTCAAACAGTGAATGGTAATAAACATGAAGTTGACTCATTTTGGGGACGTTACCTCAGGCAGGTTGTGCTCTCGGCGCTGACGCCTGTTGACCATAAAGTTGGTGAGCCACTCTTTCCGTTCCTCTACTTTCTTCTTGCTAAAGGCCTGATCAAAAAACAAAGGAAGACTCAATAATCACATATCAACACCCAAACCTCTGGTTAAGTGCTACACAGATGTTACTTGTAGTAATGAGTATCTGATGTGACTGAAGTTATCCAAAGAGATGTTTAACATCTTACAAGGGTGATAGCTTCATCGTCCTCAGGTCCAGAGTACTTGAATGGGATACGGTGTCTCTGCATATCAGAGAAGTACTCCTTGGCTTCCTGTGATGTGCTGGTTCCCAAACCTGTGGGGACAACAAGAGAAGAGACCTGATCAGTTACAGCAACACTCACTAAGGTATAAGCATCACACTGCACAGGAATGATGGGGTTGCTTACTTTATCTGGGTTACTACCACACAGGGGTTTATGACAAACCTTTGTAGTATTTGATTTTCCAAGATTTGAGGTTGGCCTGTTGCTCCTTCCATTCATTGAATTCAGGAATACTGTAGAAAGACAGCTGAGTTTTCTTTAAGGATGCCTAAAAAGAGGGAAATGAAATGATTACAATCATTTTGTGACTTTTTGATTTGTCAATAAAAAAGTTTTTAAATGTTTAACACTAGGATAAATAATAGCATATGATCAAAAACAAATCATCAGCAGTTGTCTTGTTAGATCATTCAGCTCTGACTATTCTGAGGTTTGGGCACCAGATGGCAGTGTTGTATAAGTGTTGTACAAAAATATTTTTTGTGGGCAGGTTTTTTGTTTTAAAAGTACCTTGATGATGGGGGTGATGAATTCCTCCAGGAAGTTATGGCGCAGCAATGACGGCCAGTTGTGGTGGATGAAGTTGATCAACAAGCCCTTGATGTGGGATCCATCTTGATCCTGTAAAACAGACCAGTCAGAACATATAAATATATAAACTCCTCAGTAAAGGTCAAGATTAACTCTAGTTGAACCTTAACACATGGAACTGTATCTGTAGGAGCAGAAACCACATTATTATACCTCGAAAAAAAAAGTGATCAAGTTGTTCTATGATAACACTACACAGCAGTAACACTTTTCACAGTTGGGTTCTTTTAATTCTGTCTTAAGACAATATCTAATATCTTTAACTCCCATTCTTCATGCTGGTCCTGAAGCTTCTCCACCAGAACACAGTCACACTGAGAGGCTCAACACGAAGCTTCAGCAGCCTCATGAAGATGCTAAGTTATCTCAGTTTACTTTGTGGTGATGAGAGCCCAAAAGTTTTGTAAAATCCTGCTCTAACATAAAGCAAACATATGTCTGAGATGAAAACAAGGATCAAATAAAAACACCTGATCTGTCATGATCATGAGCTTGCCATAGCGCAGACTCTTGAGAGAATCTGGGTCGCTGTAGTTCTTCTTGTACTGAAGACCGAGGATCTTGATGATGTTGTTGATCTCAGCGTTTTCCATAATCTGAGGAGGAAAGATGAAAAAACGTACGCGGATCTCTTAGGCATATCCTGCTAAATATGGTCTTTTCTGTACAGTATATAACAGAATACATGCCCTTCCTGCACCCACCATTCAAACATCAGTAATGCTAGTTCACTGCCATTTGATCATTAGAAGCAAAATGTCTAACCTGTTTGTGTGAGGCCTCCCGGACGTTGAGCATTTTTCCTCTGAGGGGGAAGACACCATAGCGGTCCCTTCCGACCACTCCCAGCCCAGACACAGCAAGTGTCTTGGCTGAGTCTCCCTCTGTGAGGATGAGTGTGCAGCCGATGGAGTTCTTCCCACCTGCCAAAAAATGTGGTTAGAACATGATGATTTGCAGTTCATCTCCATTATCATTACACTAAACCGTATTAAAAAGAAAAGAAGCCAAGTGCGGTGTGCATTACCTGCATCGTTGGCATCATCCAGTTTTGGCACACCTTTGATTTTTGTGTGCTTAACAGCTGAGCATTTCTTGTTGAGCTGAGACTGAGCCTTGAACTTCACCCAATTCATGATACTTTCCACAATCCCACATGAAGTGGCCTGTGGGAAGCAGAAGGCAAAGCGTGATTAGAGAAATCTAATTGATTACACTTCTCTGCTGTGTTAGAGTTTTGTTTTCTTTTTCAATGTGCACCTGTTTAATGAACTTGTCACTGAGGGGACAAGTGGACCCAAAGCTCTTCTGCTGCAGCGTCATGTTCTCTTTGGTCTGAGAGTCAAAGGTGGGGTTCTCAACCAGACAGTTGACAAACAGCCACATGTGGTTCTTCACCTGGATGGAAATGGAGTGAAGCAAACTCAGCTTTGTGTTTTTGTGAGAGAATATTATTAAAAACTATTATTAAAAATTACAGCTACTCAGTTGTAACAGTATAATTACAGAATTTCAGAAAAAAACAAAACCCTGTTGTAAAAAAAAACAACAACTGTTGTACCTGGAAAGGCTTGACTGCCACCCCAGCTTTATTCTTCTTTTTCACCACTTCGATGAGTTTGCTAACCACCTGGTCAGCCACATAGTCGATGTGCCTGCCTCCCTAAGGTCCAGGGGACAAACACAAGATCCCATTTACAGAATGAATGTCGTAAGTCTTAATCATAGTGACACAAAGTGCCTGGGAGAGCAGCCAAACTCATACTTAGCGGCCAAAGAACCTGGACTACAAGTTCAGCCGACCTTAAAATGCTTCATAGCTGCTCTAAGATGTCCATTTAAACAGGGCTGACAAAGGAAGAAGATTATAATTGGCACAGTCTTCAAAATGACTACTTTAAATTTGAAATTATAGATTTGGCATGAAGGTCACAACCCATACCAATTCATCATTGACTTTGTTACACATATAAACCGTGCACACACACCCTACAGAAAATCAGACACACTAAGACATTACCTTGGTTGTGGCAATGCTGTTGACAAAGCTGACTTGCTGGAAGCCTTTCTCGCTCATGGTGAGACAGACCTCCCAACGCTCATTGACAATCTCATGGACCACATGTAGGGGACCGCCCAGTTCATCCACTTTGTCCTTCACATACATGTCCACATAGCTGCGGAAACCTAGAACCTGGAGCACAAGACCCAGTGTCTCAGTCTTAATCACTCCCTACAGGATTATGGGCAAGTTGAAAAATCAATAGGCTGTTTACAACCAATCAAGGATATGTGTGCTGCAGGGAGCTTAAAACAACATATCATCAAGGTTTATATGCAGTCACTTTCAGTATTAATGGTACTTTATATGCAACGTTCTTCTTGGCATTTCATACCTCACACATGCAACTTTTGACAGACGTTCATGAGCTCTGGCTAAGTGAGAAATAGCAGCTAGTAGGAGGAACAATGTTAAATAAGGCAATACACAAAGTTAGCTTCATTTTACAAAGTCAAAACTAGCATCAGGACGCTGCTTCCTCATTGAACAACTCTGTGTGAGAATAATGCAGAGCACCACTTCTGTAAAACAAGTGTCAATACTTGCTTGGAAGATGTCATTGGTTTTTACGTCATTCAGAGTATAATTAACTATCTTCTAAATCAGTGATAATATACATCTCTAAGTTTTTCAGTTTGCTGACAGATGGGATACAACAAGTGGAGGAGTATGGGAACTTACAGGCAGCTTCTTGCCGTTGAAGAACACCCGGACACCTTTAGTGGACCCAGCAATGTCATAAGCTCTCCTGGTCATCAGTGCCACGGTGTCTTTGTTCAGGATGGTCATCTTAAACTTGGGCAGATCTGGCCTGAAGGTGATGACGGTGTATTCCTCTCCATCAAAGGACTTGATGCTAGCATCCCCTGCTCTGCCCATGTTATCATACCAAGTCTGTGGAAACACAGAAAAACATACTGTAAAAAGATATCCTCCCTTGACAAGTTATGATTGGAGAAGGTGCAGTTGTGGTTCATTCATCAACCATTCACCTGCTTGAAGATCTTTCTTGACTCTTTACAGGCCGTCTCTACAGTGAACTTTGTACTGAAGATGTTACAAAGCTTAGCACCATATCCATTACGTCCACCTAAACAAGCATTGGAAAAAGATGTCAGTAAGGACACAAAATATGTAAAAGTCTTCTGATTGAAAACTATATGTTGGTGTAGCCAGTTTACACTGTTATTATTTAAGGTGACAAGGGTTTTGTGTAAAAAGTAACATTTGTCAAGGGCTCAGATTCAGCCCTCTGTTAAAACAAAATATTTGTTGGACTGAGGATGTATAAACTGTATATCTTAATTTTCTAATTAATAACAATTAGAACAAGCATTAATATATATGCTACAATATAAAAAGATACAACATTAATCTCACCAGTGACTTTTTTCTCATCATCATCGTAGTTGCTGGAAGTAAGGAGCTGCCCAAAGATGAGAGCAGGCACATAGACCTTTTCCACTTTGTGCTCCACTACAGGAATACCCTTCCCATTATTCCATACACTGATGGTGTTGTTTTCACTAAAAGGAAGAACATGTACACATATTTCACCATGTGGTTTTGTGATATCAAGGACAGCTGGATAAGAATGAGGACTGTTTGACAGCTTACAAGCAAAAAATACTGTAATAGAACTGTAACTTCTCGAGCAATGTTATATAATACTCACACATCAATGTTGACTTTGATGCAGGACATACTCTTGTCCCTCTGTTTATTGTCAGCTGCATTTACTATTGGGGGGAATTGAGAAAAGAGTGCTTCAGTAAAAAAGGCCACCTTTGGATGAGCAACACTGTACACCATCGAAAATTATGAGAGCTGTTAACTCACCGAGGATCTCATCAAAAATTTTGTAAAGCCCAGGCACAAATGTCACATCACGGCAGTTCAGTCCAGCATCCTCATCATACACCCACATTTGCTAAGGGAGGAAGTCAAATACATTAATATTAATCCTTTGTTCTCTCAGATAACATCTTGCATCTCACATCAACTCCTGCAAGATTTGTGCAAGGACTTAAACTAACATCGGTAAGTGAAAGAAAGCCATTAATTTCAAACAACACAAAAGTTACTATAAGACTTCTTACTTGAGTGACGGGCTCTACAGAGCCTATGTAGGAATCCGGTCTGAGCAAAATGTGCTCCAACTGCGTCTTCTTCTGATAGATCCTCTCCACTGACATCCGCTTCGAATCTTTGCTCTTCTTTTCCAGTGGCTTGTTTTCCAAAAAGGCCTGATGCGAATGACACAAGGTTATATGTATTATGATTTGCGCTACACTAAAGACATGATTTGTATTACACACATTTGTAATGGCACTTCTTTAAAAAGCTTCTCGTTACTTCAATTATTTAGTGTTTTAGTGTAAACAAAACCTCAGAAATTTGTTGAACACAAAAACATACTATAAGTCCATTGTTGTGACCTGATTTTTTTTGTGTTGCTCAAGGACACTTGACTATATGGACGGATGTTTAGATTCACTGTTTGCAGCCATTTTTTCCTAACATGTTAAATGTAGTTTTAAACCATCTTCCGTTACCTTCCCAGGTTTAGTTACATTTCCAACAAGTTCCCAACACCTGTTTTTGTCGACTTTACGCAATGGTTGTGTCATATTTGACTGAAGTTGCCCCTGGATTCTTAGAACCGGATTAAGTAGCCACTAGGTTGAATTAACGCAATGCAGAGGTGACATTATATTTATATTAGCATTGGGAGCGATGTAGCGTTAGCTAACTAGCTAGCTACTTTATGTTGTGGACCATAGCATTGATATGGACTCCTCTGTAGCATATGGCATTTGTTCTTGAATAGTACATTTTACATAGTGTATTTATAAATCTGAACACCACGTTCAAACACCGTTAAGATCATTATATTAATGTACTGAACGATACTAGCTGACGAACTTTAACCGCTGATGAGAAGTTTCGCTTAGCTAAACGTAGCAACAGCCGCTAAAGGAACCGTAAATGCAACAGTAGCAAATATCGAAGTCATTGCAAAGTTACCTTCAGTGGTTCCGCCATTTTCCTTATATTCGGTGTTAAAACCTGGTGCTTGTGAACCTGACGTTTGCGATATTACAACTCCCTAACCCTACTAACTTCCTAGTTCCACTAAAACGCACGGTCGTCGAGTGAATCAAAAACCCGGTTTGAATATTCGAAATTTGCAGGAAATCTCTCGCGCCGATATGTTGACCAATCAACGATAGCTCACGTGATGCTTTTCTGTCCAATGATAAACCCAAAACACATTTTTTTCGAGTAATTATCCAATCAGTGCAGACAGAAGTAACATAAGCCCACCCGCCATGTGTCTCAGGGCCAATCAGCTCCCCAAGGTTGAAAATCAGTAAAATATGTGCTTGAAATGAATGTATATTTATAAAATCATCTAAAATCTGAAAAAGAGAGTAAAAGTACTACAACGTACTACAATTTGAGTTGTTATTATCATTATCATTATTTTGATTGCGGTTCGGGTCATAATACACTATACATGCAACATAAAAGTACAAACGGGGGAAAACACTGGCAAATGTGAGGTGAAACGGTTGGTCTACTAATGTAAAACATCTTGAAAAAATAATCAAGATGAACCTTTTCCAAACGACAGCTACTATTATCTATTTAAATATATGTACAGTGAAAATACAGCACATACTTCATTAACATAGTGCTTTGAACAGGATATGATTGACATTGTTTTCCAGTACACTGGAAACAAAAACAACATCTGATACAAAATTATAGGACCAACTTTGAACTTTGATAATGTTGGGTGTTTGATATTGTGTGAGCAGTATCAAAATCATAACTCATTTTACATCATCTTGAAGGAAGAGTAATGTTGTTTTACTAACGATGCACTTTAGCTTTTTAAAGGAATAGTAAATGGATCCTATACCTGCATAGATTGATAGCTGTTATAGTGAGGGCCTATGAGAATTTTTTTAGGCATATTTGTTGTTTTTGTTTGGCAGTCCTAATGCCACTACTGAGCCATTGTAGTCCAACTTAATATGTGTAGCTTCCATATACTGAACCCCTGTGATGTCAGAGCATCTCAATCACACCTATTCCTTTACACTTTTGACCATACTGTATATGGGAAAATGTCAGGTTATCGCTAATCCAATTTTTGACTAGATTGTGCCTCATATATCAACTAAAAAAACATAGACATTTTTTTATTAATCCATAAAGGTTAACCACAAACACAGCCTTTCTTGGTGTATCTGTATGTATTATAAAGACAGACTGATCTTAAACGTGACCCTTGACCTTTTGTCAAGCGTAACAAAGAACATGTCTCAGAGAGAATATAGATGCATGATGCTGACTGTTGTCTCTCCTCAACTCTATCCATTTTTAACTCAATTTGTTACCCGCTCAAAGGCCTGCCTTTGTTGATGGCACACACACAAGCAATCACATCTTTTTTTCAAGCCTACCACATACTTTGAAGCCTAGCATGATATTTTATAATCCTACAGGATTTATGAAGATCAAGGAAATGGTGAAAATCTCAGCTGCATAATCCATTCACATTTCAAAGCTAAGAGAGGCTCCAGTATTCAACATTTGGTTTGTATTTATTTTTCATTTGTCTTGAATCTCTGCACCTGCGAGGCCAGGAAAAACACATTTATACAAAGTCAAGTGTTCCTCTACATAACACACAAGTAGAAGTGACAGCTGCTTCATACACACAAGGAAAACATGAAAGGAAAAGTACTTTTGACATTAAATAATAATAATAAAAAGATATTAATGGACACTGGAACCACTTCAGATCCATATTTACAATAATCAGCTCAAGGTGCATATTAAAGCGTGATTCAGAAGCCACCAGGTTGAATGGATGGTTCAGATGAACAAGCGCTCAACACAGTTAGCTCACCACAGCTGAGGTCCAGGTTCACTTGGCTGCAGCCCTCTGAAGCTGGCAAGGGATCATTTCCTGATAGCTGCTTCCTTCCTCCTGCACATTCCCCAGCTGAAAAGATGAAATGGGGGAACAGGAAATTTTGCACATTGATTTTAGTGTCTAATGATTATAGAAGTGTTTATTGGCATGTTTAGTTCACTTGGGGTACAAAACATTTACTGATCATCTGAATACACAAAAATGGAAGAAAATGTTATGTGATGTTTTTGGAGAGTGCTGTGTTATTTTTGTTTGAATTATCAATATCCTCTCTCCCCCAACTCCCTCTCGCTTTCCCTCATTTCCTCCAGTCTTCCTGACACACACAAATACACACTGTACATGATAGCTGCCTGAAAGCTATTTAGTGGGTAATGGTTTGAGCTCCCCACAAGTGTGCTGTCTTAATTTCATGATACCCATAAGCTGATGTGTTTTTCCAGTGGTGTATCACACAGAGCTTTGCCTATCTTACTGCTGAGGTAAGAAGATTCAGAAGTGCAGTATTTAGGAAAGCATTAGACAGAGAGAGATACGAAGGATTTTTTTTAAATACTAAGGAAACACAGTTCTTTATATTTATGCTACAGTGGCAATCAGTCAATGGAAATGCTGATGTATCTAACCACTCTACCATTCCTATCTGTCTTCCTGTGCTGTGTTGCCCACTCATCTGACCTTGGTATGATAATAATAGGATGGAGAAGCTCGAGTTGAAGCTGCTGTAGTCCAGCAGATGTAGTGGAGTGTATGTACACAAAAACACCCACAGCTGCACACATGAATGAAGGTGCAAACACGCATCACGGTTTTGATTTTGGTATCTTCAGCCACAAAGAAAGATTTATCTCCTTTAAGAAATATAAAAGAATATGCCAGCTGCCCGCATCCGGTCTGTCCACAGGGGACTGGAGATGCTACCTTCAAAATAGAACAGTTTTGATTGCTATGTACCTAGAAAATGTACTTTTCTGAGTAAAGTGAAGGAGAGCTGTGTCTTGGTGCAGATGAATATTCCATCACTTTTGTAACAATGATAAGAATAACCCAGAGGGAGATCAACTATTTTGACACCATCACATCCTATTGTTTTATCATTTTCATGTCTCTTGTGTTAAGACAACAACTGAAGATTGTACAGAAGGTTTTTGTGTTGGTTGCCTATTTAACAAGACTCAATGCATGTGATTAAGAAATACACAACACAATCTCACAAATTATGAGTTTAGTTTTCAAATCTTTTTTATTTTTATGATTGAATTATGTCAAAGTGTCATTTAGTTTCGTTTTTTTCTTTCTGCTTGAACCTATGCCATGACTATTTTAACCCTGAACACGTTCACACACAGACTTCCTCTTTCCTAGTACTAGTGGGCAGTATGAAAGAGGGAATACTAAGTACTTAGCATCCAAAAATAGTCAACCACCAAAGTAGATGGACGCGCTCTCGGTACCACCTGCTTTCCTGTTTATTTATTGATGGCTCTGTGTTTTCTGAGGCCTGATGAAGCTTGACTGTTGGGGTAGTAGGGGGGAGAAAGAAACTTGATGTGTCACAGATATGTTGATAGCTGTCTAAAGGGCCTGTTTGGTGAAGCCTGATGCCCGGTGTCATATAAGGATAGTGCTGCGTTACAGAAATTAATGTGACAGGTAAACAACTGCTCCAGCTGGGCACCTGACAAGTATGTCGGAGCTTGTACAAGAGACAGCTCGGGTTGTGTACATATATCTGTTGACAGACTACAGTGATAAGAATGATTTTCAACAGGCATCTGCTTTTTCTTCATTTTGGCTTTAGAAAGATAAGGCAAAGATATGTGAGCTCACAAACAGAACTGTCTGGAAAAACAAACTCTCAGGCTTGGATTGATGTAAAAATATTGGTTTTATGTTGTAAGATGGAAAAGCACAAACAGAGCTCTCTGGATGAAGGAAAATCAGGGATTCATTAGCCTTACAAATAGACTTGATTGCCACTCTTTGATCTTGAAAGAATAGGTTTGAGAAATATATTCAATTCCTTTTTTAAAGATTAAAGGAATAGAAAACCCATTGGTCAAAATACAGTTTAAAAGACAGATTGTTTTTAAAAGACAGATGAATCACAGATGATTCATGTGAAAGTGTGAAAATAAAGAGCTCATACAACTAAGATATCCATCTCTGAAAGTCAGAATTCCCTCATCATGGAGGATTTCATGGCGCACATGTGATGTCAGAGCATTTCAACCAATCAGAAAAACAGGGGGATCAACCAAATCCTCTTTGGTTGGCTGAAATGCTGTGACATCACATGAGCTCAGCATGTGGAAACCACACATGGGGAGTTAGACTGACTGGCCTCATCCCAGCAGTGACATTATGACCGCCATACAAAATGATTCACAACCTTTTCATAAATGGTCAAATATGCCATGTATGTGATCTTAATAATACAGCTTTCAACCTCTGTATGTAATTATATTAAATTGTCTATTCATCTCTTTCATCTGTCCACTAAATATAAAGCTTCAGCCAGGAAATATTCATATTGGTCTTTTACGTTTATCGGCAGTTGTTTGTAGCTTCATATTTACCGCACGAAAGTGTTATCTCACTATCACCTATGCCTTCATTTCATTGTTCAGTGTTTCAGCAGGAGTCATCGGCTCCAGTATGTCTTCAAAAATGTGCTTTGAGAACAGTCAGTGTTCGACTTGATGATGTGTGTTCTCCCCCAGAGTTTGCTTAAGTGAATTCGCTTGACTTCACCTCACTGTTTCTGACTAATTATTTCCAGGCAAAGACTAGTCCCATTTCTTTCCTGTGGGTGTTAGATGATCGACAGGGAGTAGAGCGTAATGTGCATACTGATGTGAAAATGCTCGGCTCACTATTAAAACAAAGATGAGAATAACATGTAATGAAAGTGAAATTACAGCTCGGTGTGCAGTGTAGAGTCCAGGCGTGCGGCAGATGAAATGATAAACAGAAAACTGGTGGAAAAAAAGAAAAGGATGATCTGGCTGTGCTGAATGTGTGCAGATTCTTACAGCGGTAGAAACGATCTCGGTTACAAACACACTCTTTAGGTACGACTCATGAATATTAAACTTTTAACATATAACATTTGAGGATACAGTGTTTAGGGGAGTAATTCATAGTAAGCTCTTGTATTATACAGCTTTTAAAATGGAGCTTTTCTTTGCTCAGCTCATTGTTTGGCTCATGTTTTGACCATTACAATTCCAACTATGTCCTTGGAAGTCCACAACATGACCTTTAAGGTGAACCCTCCTCTCTGACTGTCATTGTGAATATGTCTGAGACACAATGAAGGACTAAGAATTATTAATTACTTCAAAAGGGCAGTGGAAAATACCTTTAACAACCTTTATCCTGTGTTGGGAGGCGACTGCGGGCGACTTTAACCACTTAACATTTAAAACAGCGAACATTACAATCTGTGGCGCCACTTTGTTGATTGCCCACTCTTGCTGTAAGAAATGTTACCGTGAGGTGTTTCACAAACACAGATTTACAACCTTCTTCCTGTAATCTCATTATGAAGCCTGAAGTGTATATATTTAGGTTGTGTGGAGTTAAGGCCCTTGTTTTCCCACTGATTGTTTTGTTGGGGATCCGAGCCACATGTTTGTAACCTGCTCTTTAATATACTGAACAAAATTATAAACGCAACATGGCATGTTTACAAGGAAATGTATACCTTCTTTTTATGGCATTTATATCAATATTTACTGCAACAAAGAGTGATCAATTTCTGACCCATAACAAAGAAAATACACAAACAATGCACCCGGCAACATGTTCAAAATGGCGTCTGATTACACCTGGGGTTGAACCCCAGTTTTCACATCAGTCAGTATCTGGTATGTCCCCCGTTTGCATCACATAGTGCCACACACCTTCGTCTCATTGAGTTCATGAAATTGTTTATTGTGGCCTGGGGAACGTTCTCCCACTTGTCTACAACAGCTGTACACAGCTCCTGGACCGTAGATGGCACTGGTACTCGGTAACGTGCACATCTGTGGCATCTTTTTGAGAGGACACAATGCACGGTTTGCACCCAGTCTAAGGAGTGGCCATGACATGGTGACGCTGCTTGTTGAGTGTGTCCACAAGACACACATGGTTGACCAACAGATTTACTCAAAATACCCAGAAAATGCAGTCACATGGAATATCAACAAAACAAATCCTCCAATAATGACTCAGTATGACCACAAACTAATCTTGCATATTGTAACCTGATTGAGCAAAGCAGAAAAAAATAACACAACAATATAACATGTTGCGTTTATAATTAGGTTCAGTGTGTGTATATATAAGTGTACCTGGAGCGACACACTCTTGAAAATGAGTAAAGAAACAAACATCTTTAGAGAGCTTCTTTGCAAAGGGGAAACATTTGTTTTTTTTTATGCCGGTCGTGTTATTTTATTTTCGCTGTATTTATCTGCCACACCTTGAA
>OOFC01049891.1:28285-53323 GCA_900323345.1 Pseudochromis fuscus
ACATGGTGACGCTGCTTGTTGAGTGTGTCCACAAGACACACATGGTTGACCAACAGATTTACTCAAAATACCCAGAAAATGCAGTCACATGGAATATCAACAAAACAAATCCTCCAATAATTACTCAGTATGACCACGAACAAATCTTGCATATTGAGCAAAGCACAAAAAAATAACACAACAATATAACATGTTGCGTTTATAATTTGGTTCAGTGTATATTAAAATGTATGCTTCTTTTCTTTTTCATTTTTGAGAATGAATTCAATGATTTATGAACTACCATCACCATCACCCACTTGAAACATGCCAGTGGAGCATGAAACCATTCAGAATTTCCTGTTTCTGTAGATCCAACCCTCGTGGTTGTAAGCTTTTGACCAGAGTTAGCTAGCCACAACTCCATCAGCGGAGGGATTCAACAAGGCTCCAATGAATACCTAGAGCACTTTCATATTGGCACTCTATTGTTTCCTTAATGTCAGTGATATCAGACTTCAAAGACGAGACCCCCTCATGGGGAAGATGAGGTGAGGTGACCCGTCTGTTACTGCCAGTAGCGGGGAAATCCTTTTAAAGCTCTGTTCACACAGTTTTTGATTAAAAGGTTCAAGAAAGGCAGGGAAATAAATAAATAAAGCAAGCTAATGTTGTATTCACAAAGACAAGGCAGGACTTTGATCTTCTTCAGGGACGAGGAGTAAGCTGGGAGCCAAAGACAGAGTGTGTGAGTGTGTGTGCTCAGGTGTATACGTATGGATGCACGCGAGCTTGTGCGAGCAGGCGAGAAAAAGAAGATAGAAAAAGAGAATGAAAGGGAGAGATCTCATTAATATGAGTCTTTTTGTTCCTCTGCAACCCAGAGCACACAGAAAAATATATACATTCCCACCCTGTTGAGGTGACATTGTAGGAACTCTGATACCAGCGCTTTCTGGGCTAAATTCTCATTCAGCACTTCATGGAAATGATGTTAGCTCCCAGGTTAACACAGAGGACGCCTGCGAATGCTTTGAATACTTGGCAGACTGGAGAGAAAACAGTAACAGGGAAAAAATCATCTTTGATCCACTTGAAAGTGTAGTCTATCAGGACTAATGCTTGGTTTTTAATGCATACAGCGCCCATCTAGCTGCCAGCCACAGTGGAGCATTTGAAGTAATCTGATAAAGCTGGGGAAGACTGACTGCCAGTGCACTCTCCTCTGTCGATGAGCAAAGTAATCCTATTTTCTGCTGTTTCTCTGTCATATGCTTTTCCACCTATCTGATCTTTGTATAATTGACAAGAGCAGCCTCATAACCTCAGGGCTGTAAAGGGAGCAGCAACAATGAGCATGTGTTTCTCATGAGAACTGAGACACACAAATGTATTGTATAACAACAACCAATCAACACTAGATGGAAAAATCCAGCGTGAAAATATTACTAAACAAATACTTTTTCAACCTGAACTCAACTGAATTTTTTGTCTTTAGAATAATTTGGGTAAGTACAATTCTAGGACTAAACTAAACTAACTAATTCTAAACTAATACAGGCCCTGGGATTAACTAATACAGGACTGTCATTTAAAGTTTATTATATCCAGTTTCTCCTTTACTTTCTGGCATCCACACCTCACACATCTACATCTCATTGTATGCAGTTCTTACACTTTACTGAGACAGAGAGATGTGAACTACTGCATTACACAAGGATGTGAGGAAATACAGTAGAGAACACTTTTATGCTCTAAGTGCAACACACAGTCTATAATCCAAAAACCAAAAGGAAGAGGAAAAGAAAGCAGTTAATCATATACAGTCATTCCTCAGCAGCAGGAGAGAGTTTGGGTGGAGTATTCCACTTTATTGATTTTAATTCCATTAATACCTTATGACTGGCCGCTTGGCAGACTCTCCCAGGCCAGTGCCCAGTGCACGTCTGTTTCCACAGTGGATTTGATTGGGCTTCCTTATCGGCTGGCAGCAGGCAGGAAAAGGGGGACTGCAGACGGCCAAAGATCCACAGTCCTGGCAGCCAGACTGCATGTTTGAAACAACAAACCTCAGATCAAACATGATTATTGTGGGCTGCCAGCCCAACTGCTCCATGTATGAGCATCACACTGTATGAGATCATTTGTGTGTGTGCCTGTGTGTTTGTGTGGGAGGGGTACTTCTTGACTTTACTGGCACCTGCACCAAATCCACTCACTGCAATCAACAGATGCATATGAATGAATGCAATCAGTTATGCCCACTATGTTCAGCATTCAGCTCCTTCCACCACCACCATCAGCAGCAGCAGCAGCAGCAGCAGCAGAATGCATCCAGCCATTATGGCCTTGCATGTGTGCGTAAATGCATTGCGCACGATGTGCTTGCCATTTTAAAACACGGCATTAATAATATTTTTTTTTGGTCACATATAGTATGGATCAGAGTCAGTGAGGCACTGCCATCAATGGCAGTCGTGCCCTCCCGCCGACTCCTTGCCAATTCACGCTGGCTCGGGCAATGTTGTCTAGTTTTCTGGTTGCGTGGAAACTAAAAGGCTGCGCTGAGCGAGCCCTGAAGTGCAGCAGCATTTCCAGCGGCGCGTCGTGGCTACCAGAGCGGCTCTCGACACAAGTTTAAGGAGCTGCAGGGAGCAGGACTTGATGGGAACAAACCAAGATATTGAGAAAACTGCCGATCGGGAAGCGCACTGATCTGCTGGACGACATTATTTTTGGTCACTTCCTCAGAAACCCCATCATGGAAGAGAGAGGAACAACGGCACAGACGTGAGTGTGTGTGAAATAGATCAATACGCTTTCTGTGTGATAGCGCTTTCAAACGGACTGCTGTGTGTTGGTTTTAATAAGAATTTGATAATGTGAATCAAGCTCTGGGTGGCGCTGACTAAAACTGGGTGAAAGGCAAACTTATCAAACGCATCAGTTCCCTTTATGTGAGTTAATTTTCTAGCAGATGCTTGTATATAGTTAAAGTTCAAATATTCTTCAAGAGCTGATATTTAACCCTCTCAAATATCACCTGATTGTGCTGCGGTTAATATAAATGAAAGTTTTCGGACTTTATGTTGAGGATGTGGAAACTGAAGTCAGTCGTGAGGAGATATTTAGATTGATGACTGCAATAAAAGCTCCTCTTTATAACCTCTATGAGCCATTACACTATCAAAAGTGCCCTGAAAAAACAATAGTGTGCACTTGTCTCTAAGTAAAACCAAAAAGATTATTGTCAGGGCGCAATGAAAACCTGTCGAGCACAATGCACAAAAAGAGCTTATAGTAATCCACAGAGGAACTGTTTTTGTGAGTGGACGGAAGTGATAGTGAAATATCCTTACAGCTGACTTAAAAGCCATTGTTTCAAGTTGAAGATGTCAAGGATGCTCTATTTTCCTGTTTCCCTTTCTGTCATCCACACCTCCCCCCCTCATTGATAACTAGAAACCAGCAGCTTATTTAACATTCATGTGAGGTTTACAGCTGTGAGGGGATGCCATAAAGAGGTCAGTGAACTGGACGTGAAAAAGAACTGCATCACAACACATATTACCATCATAAATTCATGTTGGCATCAACTGGTGCCAGAGACTCGTCCTCACACCCCGGCCAGCGGGGGATTTATGAAGTGTGAGACTGACTTGTGGCTGAAAGAGTGCTGTATTTACTGTGTAAATTAAAAGCAGAATAGTTATTTATCATGCCACTGACTTTAGAAACACTGACACAGCCCCCATCTGATGTAGGGGTCAACTGACTTACTGCATTTACTGGGCTACTGCATTAGGCTTGCACACCATTAATAAAATGACCTTTTTTCCCCATCAGTGTTGTCAGAAAGAGATTTTAAACATTTTTAAACCGGTGCCCCACCCCGTTACTCATCAGGTTCACACATATTTTTTGTGTGTGTCTTCGTCAGCTGCCTTTGTGACTTACTAACATTTGCCCTTTTCCTCGATATCTCATTAGTGTCATGCAGTGTTCTCAGTGTTGTCGCTGTAATGCTACCCCTCTCCTTAAATCCTCTTGATATCATTCTTTCTCTCACAACCCGGTGCTCGTGTGTCCAATTTCCCTCCTTGCCCACATGCTTTCTCCTCCTCCATCACCACTCCTCTACTTCTGCTCCCCCATTATCTCTGAGCAAAATACCAGGCTGGTGTGCAATGTGACGGGAAAAGTACAGGCTTTACAGGAGCGTAACGCCAACCATGCAAGACCTTTCATTTCTCCGGGTGTTAGGCTGCTTCTGTCCTGCTGTTTCACTATCTCGTACATAGTGCAGAGAGAAATCCTTTGAAAGTTGCTTTTGTTCGACCTTGATGAAGATGTATGGACAAATATCCCATGTCGGAGGGAGGCAAGCTACAACAGCTTGATTGCACACGTTTCATCTGTGCATTACATGTCCCCCCCAAATGGCTCATTATTGGGATTGTCTGGCAGGCATCTCTTAAACCAGCATGCACTGAGTGGTGTTAACTGTGTCTCATCAACAAATCATCTGCTCCCCTCACACACACATACACACCACCAGTGTCACTACACACTGTCCACAACCCCCTAACGTCATGTGATACTTTGAGGTACTTAGAGATCGATTTCATTTTTTAATCTTAGTAAGTGGATCTTGCCCAGTCTCCAGCTGTTTTGAAGAAATTAGGAAGTGTGGTTGAATCCCTTCCTTCCAGGCCACAACATTGTCTGTTTTGATGGCCTCGGTGCTGTTTAGGGGGTTAGCATTTACCCTAACAAAAGGTTTCGGTGGCCAGTATTGGTGCTACACTGTGACTTAAGGAGTTTTTCCTTAAGAGGATCGGTAATAGGATAGGAGGTAGCCCTGATCAGCTATTAATGAAGTGTGTTAGTGTGGGGAGACATGCTATTTTCAATAGCTTACCTACAAATTATATAGTATGATTTACAGGACAGATAGACAAGCTTTTACCTCCATGTTACTTGCACTTCTGACTAAACAACCTTATGGACCAGTGACTGCATAGATCAACAGACACTGAGCTCGGTAATTTTAATGATCAAACAACTGGAAACATGCCAACTATGTGAAAAATCTAGTCTGATTTATGTTTTGTTCTGAACATTTTGTTCCTCGTGGTGTCACATCACTATGTTAATGCCAGTCTCTGTGTACTGAAATAGCCTTGCACTGCAGGGATGTCAATTATAAAAGAGGCACAGTGACACCAAAGTATTTTCTTAGCTTGTTTATTGTGCAGGGATGAAGGGAATGTTTGATCCTTGGACTTTCCTGGAAATACAACAAAGGTTGGTTGTTTCTAGTTATCGACATGCTGAAATGAGCATGCGGCATTCCCGCTGCCTCCACACTGCAATTAAACAAACTACTGCACCCCCCACAAATAACAGTACCACCTCTGAAGAACATTGTTAACCGTGATTTGAAGGAGGAACGTATTTCACCTCATCATCTGCTCTTGTCTTTGTTCAAAGAGTAATCTTTCCACTGCCTTCATGACCCTCTGTTGTTTTTTTTATGCCATAGGTTTAACAGTCGCTGGGGAGGTTGATGTGGACTTCAGCCCTCAGCCCAGGTGGTCCTCCCTGGAGCATGCCCGTATCCCACAATGTCCCTGCTTGCAGACTGGTTACTACGCCACTCAGTGGTCATGTGTTTGCTGCTGCACAGTTTGGTGCTAATGACCTTCTGCTTCCACCATGCTGCCACCAGTTGCTCCAAGAGCTGCTACTGCTCTGAGAGCGAGAGCGGTGGGAAGACGGTGCGCTGCAGCAACCTGCAGCTCACGGAGATCCCGCAGGACATCCCCAATGACACACGACGTGTCTACCTGGACTTCAACCTCTTTACCACAGTTCCAACAAATGCTTTTGCAGGTTTACCCCACCTGGTAGAACTGGACTTATCACACAATGAATTAAGCCAGCTAGAAGCAGGAGCCTTCAGAGGTCTAGGGTCATCACTGCAGTTCCTTGACCTTTCTTCTAATAAGTTAGTAAACTTTAACCCTGAGGCCTTTGAGGGCCTGCGAGCTCGGGCCAACCTAACGAACAATCCGTGGCATTGTGACTGTAATTTGCAGATGGCCATGCCCCGTGTGGACCTGGAGGCTGCATCTCTGACCGGCATAGTGTGCCAGACTTCAGACCCTGAGCAAATAGGAGTTCAAGGACTCGCCTTCCTGTTGGCACCAGACATAGACCTGTGTGTAGTGATGAAGAGGACTACAGATGTGGCCATGCTGGTTGTCATGTTTGGCTGGTTCACCATGGTCATCTCCTACCTGGTCTACTACGTCAGAGCTAATCAGGAGGACGCCCGCAGACACTTGGAGTATCTGAAGTCATTGCCCAGCAGACAGGGCAAGTCAGAGGAGTCTTCCACCATTAGTACTGTGGTATAGGGCTGATAGAGCTACACATAGCGACTGAAATAGTATCTCACAATCAACAGGATTCAGGGACAACCTGTACCTATGCTGACATCATCAGTCTCAGTTTTGCCCAGCTGTTGTCATGGAGCCAAGTCGGGCAATAAAACATGTGCCTGCACAAGAAAACCAGGCAGATCCAACCCAGTCCACATGAATAATTAATCTTCCAGCAGCCCATTAGGAGGTTTTGTTGATGGTCTAGTCTAAGGGAGTAAAAGTATGTTTTTGGTGAACTCCAAAAATGGGATACAAATGGGATTTATCCAGTGGTGCATGCACCTTGATGCTCCTTTTTAACACACAGATCATTCAGGAGACAACATCAAACTGCAATATGAACAGTGGGACAAGACAACACTAGAACGAGACACTCCATGTACAAGTATTTTTCATTAAAATCCGTATGGTATTCACCAGTATGATATAAGTAAAATGATGTTTTCCAATCAAATTGTTGTTTTGGGAGGTTTCTCTTACAGAACTCAGTTGACTGTCTTACAGAAATGTGAAGGAGTACATACAGTATTTGCAGTGTGAGTCAGTCTGTAGTAAATGCATGTTCAGCTTGCTCTGCGGGTTTGAGATCGATGTGTGATGAAGGACTCATCAGTTATTCTGTAATGTTTTTGACTTCATCAGCTGCTGTACCAGAGCTTCATACTGATGAGAACAGTAGGAGCTCAAGCTGCTGCTGTACGTTAGGAGCATTTGACAGGAAACCCCTGCAAGTTTATCCCCTGACCAGTGAGTCATTCAGGGATCTCGCTGATTGAAACGTGACTGCTGCTCGTGAGGATGCAATGAACTCAATATTTGATTTAGGTTGCTGTAGTCTCCCTTTGTAAAGGTATGACAGTTAATGCTTACCTAGTACCAGAAATACATGGCAGCTCTGGGAAACCTCATTATGCTAATGTCGTGTTTGACAGGCCACAAACCAACCAGCAATATTCTCTAATTGTTAGAAAAGGTTTATTTGGCAAACACATAATTTGAGACTGAAGCACTTGAGTTGTCAGAGAGTAGAAAGAGAAAGAGCCTTAGGATCCAAACAAGGACATGTTTTTCATATGCTGGCCGTTAAAGCCCTTAAGCAGAGATTCATTACCTCTTCACCCTGAGTGATTAAGGGAGCACAGAGGAATCCTCCATGATCATACCTGGTTGAGCCTCTGCTCCTGTGCTGTGCTCATTCTCTCTTGTGCCTTTAATAAGCACCAGGGATGCCTCTGGGAGCCATATTGTCTGATGCAGTCTCTCTCGTGGGTTTTCAAAATAACATTTATGAGACTATGACCTGCTGGTCCATTTAAAGAGCTGCCAGGGATGTCATCTCCAATTTCACAAAGAAAAAGATAGGCTTCTGTCTCTTCTGATGAAATCATCAATACAAACTGACCACAAAATAGGAAATGTAATCTAGTGGAGGCGTAATTTAAACTCTATCAGATTGTAAGATGGGCTCTTATCTTTTCACAGAGCAAGGTAAGAATAGTCCAGCGCATTGCTGAATAATGAAATTTGATGTTTAAGATGCGGAAAAGGGTTTGTCAACAAGGGCTTCCCTTGTCGGACACACAAATGCCTCCAGAGAAGAGCAAGACCCATAAATGATTTATGGTGACCATAAAAAACACTTGAGCGAAAAGTCTAGGGCTGCACCCATCATATTGTGTGACCCAGTTCTTGAGGAGAAATTAAGAGTGAATGCCACAGGGTATCATCTGCTGCCTGGCTTACCCTTGCTCGGGTAAAGCACTTTCCAAATGCCCTTGGGCTGCTCGGTGAGGGTCCAGAGGACTCACAGTGAATTCACAGTCGGTTCCACCCCATCCTCAAACTGTGCCTCTCTCACAGGCAGCGTTTTGTCTTGCAGGGAATAGTCCGGCAATTTAGAAAATACATTTATTCACTTTCCTGCCAAGACTTAGAAATGAAGATTAATACTACTCTCAAGAAAATATAGATAAGCTAATTCAATTTAAAGCTGAGGCTATGAGCCAGTTAGCTAAGCAGAAGGATTGAAAACAAGAAAATGTAATATCTTGTTTTGTTTTGTTTTGTTTTAATCTGCACAAAAGCCACAATGGAAACACTGCAATTTAATTTATGTGCCAGATTATTTATTGGCCGGACACCAGGAAGTTACCGGTCCCAAGATATATCTAGTTCATTAGTGAGCATTAAAAGGGCTGATAGACAGATTTTGTTACCTTCAGGTGGAGACAAGTTGGCTGTTTGGCTCAAGTAGAGACTTAGAAGTGGCATCAATCTCCATATTTAGCTTTTGATGTGAAAAACAAAACAAAACACAGTGCTCAAAACGTTGAACTATTTCTTTTTAAAAAAAAAGAGAGATTAAACGCTAAATTTTTTTGCACTGGTGATTGTGTAACGTTTCTTTTTTGTTATCTACCTGATCAGCAGTTTCAATGCTCCAGAGTTTCTGGAGTTTGTTTTACAGAAAACAATGATATTGATCTTAACAGAGTCAATCTTAAGGAAACCCAGGTACAGTCTCCCGTGACGAGCAGGAGGTTCAACAGTACTGAAAAATAGATGGTAAGCCTCTCTCTCTGACATTTCCTGCCACACACACACACACACACACACACACACGCACGCACGCACACACACACACGCACGCACACACACACAGCTCCCTCTCCTCCCCTCTTTCCTGCGATAACAGACTCTCATGGTGGCTTTGAAACCAGCCGCTGTTAAGGGAGCCTCGCCGCCAGAGGAGACAAACATAAAACCAGCAACAGTCGTGTGTGTGTGTCAGTGTTTCTTTCAGCTAATGTATGTGAGTGTGCACATTCTTTTGTTCACCCTTATGTACGACAGGTGGGTGTGCATAGTGGGAGTGAGGGTGCTGGTAATGCAACACCTTTGTTCCCCAGTACACATAAATGTCGCTGAGGTTAATTTAAATTTCAGGCCAGCTCAGCTTGCCCCGCCTGCTACCTTAGACACGTTACACTGGTGTGAGCATTACAACTGCTGGGTAATGGGACACAAAGTGGGGGATAAAGTGACGCATCCAATCGCACTGAGCACAGCTCGGTTTAGGATTGGGTTGCAGGTGAAAATGTTTCCAGCCTCTGAGATCACATGGAGTCTCCCAGCGAGGGACTGAGTGGGCACCTGTCAATTTTCTCTTTCAGCCAAAAATAGGTAAGTGACACCTAAGATGCTCGGTCTGAGGAGAGCGGCAAGGACGACCTTTGGGTGAGTGTCAATACTCTGAGACGGTCCTTTTTAAATCTTTTTGTTAGTGCCCTCCTGGGGTTGATCTGGAGACAACAGACTGATGATTAGAGCTGTCTGAGGAGAAAATGCTGTTTCAAGGTCCCTGCTTGATTTGTGTTACACAGCTCCCCCTGTGGTGGAGAGTGTGTAAGTGTGAGGAAAATAAATCTTTTTATCACATTACTATTACAACACAGTTTTTTTACAAATAAGAAATGTACATTAACAATAACACTCTAATAGTATACATAACCTAGAGCACACAGAGCTGGATCTACTCCAATGATGAGCTATGGGGCCAACCAGTATTTCTATACTGCAACACCACCCGACCCAAGGTTGGCTAAAAGGTTTGTGAAAAACTCTAATTTGTACATGATGTAAACAAATAATCAACAGAATTACTAATATTATTTAATAACTGGTAAAAATGCCAAAAACTCTACTGCCCTTAATATTTCCATTTTCTGTTTCTGCCCATTGCAAATTACCACAAAACCACACCAACAACTTGAGGCCTTTGGACTGTGGTAATCCAGCTTTAGGTGCTAATCTGCCTTGAAGACCACAAAGTGGGAGCAGAGGTTCAGGATGAGATTATACGGCCACATGCATGGGTGTTACTGTACAATGTGTGTCATACTATAATATAATGTCAAAATGTTGCATCAAAAGGACAAAGACCAATTGCATCCGTGGTTAGTTGTACAGTTATTACAGAGTAAATTACACATGAATTAGCTACACATGCATTTACTCTGCATAGCTGAAGCACAGGGGGTTAGTGTTGTCATATAATCATGAATATGTGTTAATAATGTGAGTGTAAATTGTAATAATGAATGTAGATCCAAGAAGTCTAACATAAAGTGAATGTGGGGGAGGATCCTCAGACCAGACACAGCTTCAGGAACTCATCACCTTTGGTGAAATGTAGAAAAATACACAGATGCTTTCACATTTATTTGAACTTGTGTAAATGCACATCACAAGATGACGCTCAGAGGAACTGATATACGAAATGAAAGTGATAACGCAGTCTTCTCACTAAGTCAGAATTCACAAATCATTTCCTAAGCCACGTCCTTTCCTGTCCAAACATCCTTCCTCAGAGGGAGGACTCTGTTTCAACACACATCCTCCTGACTGTGCTGGCAGTCTGTGTCAAATCAATTTTGCAGTTCCTTGGTTTAAACATTTTCCCAAATGACAGAACTGCTCAGCATCTCACTTCATTGGAAATCACATGAGGCAAACAGTCATTAAAACCTCATGTTAAAAGAGTTCTCACTTGGATCTCCTGGTATGTTGATGTCATTAGTCTTACAACATCTTATCTTTGGATCTGACCCAAGAACATCAGTGTGTGTTATCTCAAAATTCCCTGATTTTGCAAAATTGGGAAAACTGCCTCAATAAGCAGTTTCATGGTAATATCAAGCTGAATTAATGCCAGTTCCTTTAGACCACATTCTTTTAAATATGCATCATGTGTAACATATATCTTTTCGAAACCAGATGATGTTGACACTTTATGTGAAAATTGTGTTACATTGTGAACTCTACAACCTCTCTACCTCTACTTAACATAATGAATACAGGATGATGGATTGGCCTTCATGACTTCCTGAGCACTGTAGGATGAAAAAGAAGCTGTGCGTCATAAAATCTCACAGATTTAAACGATGAGGCATAAAGGGAAAAGTCTTTCTGTTTTTACTGTGGATACTCTTGTTGTTGGTGCCCTTACATATCCTGAAAAGTGACTTAAATTAAAGCAATAGTCTCGTTTAATCTGCCTGCCTATAGGATGATAAAATGAGTGAACTGATAAAATTGTGAAAAGACGTGATTTCTTGTTTATTTTACCGAGATTTGTTAAAATAACCTGGACAGATTTTGTTAATACCTCCAGAAAAGTTGAATCACTACATGTCACAGTGTAGTTTGGTGTCATTGTTTGCACCATGATGAACATGGAGCAGAGGAAGCAGAGAAGAGAGTTGAGGAGAAAATTGTAGATAACCATTGTAAAGGTAAAGGCTGACAGACCATCTCCAAGTAATTTGATGTTCCTATGACGACAGCTCCAAATATTATTAAAACCTCCATGACACTCTCGGCGACCTCCCAGGACATGGCTGCAAGAAAAAATGTAACCATGCACTGATCAGAAGGAGGGTGTGGAGGGTAGACAAAGGACCAAGGAAAACATCCTAAACCATTCAAGGTGAAATGCACTCACTGTGTGATCGCACCATCCGTCACCTTTTAAACAACAATGGGCTCCATGGATGAAGACCCATTATTGTAAGAAAAACATAAAAAAAACCAAGCCTGAAATTTGCGTGTTGACAAGCTACCAGGTTTCTGTGAGAATCTTCTTTGGATATGAAACAAAACTGTAAGTTTTCGGCAAGTCACATCAGCTTCATGTTCACAGACTGTGAAACATGGAGGGGGCTGAGTCATGTTTTGGGGCTGCTTTGCTGCATCTGACACTGGGACCTTGAATCTGAGCGCAATGAAGGCTCAAGACTATCAAAGCATCCCAGAGAGAAACAGGCTGCCCAGTGTCAGAAAGCTCAGCCTCAGGTCTTGGATCCTCCATTAAGATAATGACCCAAACCCCACAGCTAACAGCATCAACAGGGCTTGAGAAAAACATTGTACTATTCCTAAACGACCCTCTATGAGTCCTGGTCTTAATCGCATTGATTATTTAAGGTGAGACCTGCAGAAGAAGAAAACAGCCTTCAAACCTGAGGCAGTATGAGCAGAATGATCAGGAAGACCGGCAAAAATATCTGTGATCAGATGCAGAAATGTCCATTTGTTTTTGTCATTTTCACTTGGTTTATTATGTAAAATAAAGAAAAACAGTGTTGTGTTGTGTTTTGATGACATTAACTATTGTCAAATTATAGTTGTCCAGTTGTAATAGTTGTAATCTGTCCACATTTGTATAACCTCTATGATCCCTGTAGACCAGGGGTACTCAATCCTAGGTCCTCGAGGGCCGCTATCCTGCATGTTTTAGATCAGGGGTTCTCAACTTGAGCCCTGGAGGGCCGAGACACTGCAGGTTTTTCTTCTAGCCAGTCTCTGAAGCAGGTGATTTTAATGATTAACACCTCCTTCAATTTGAGAGAAGCAGCTGATCAGTGAGATCAGTTGCTGGAGAGATGGTTGGAAAGAAAACCTGCAGGGTCTCGGCCCTCGATGGCACAAGTTGAGAACCCCTGTTTTAGATGTTTCCCTGATCAGCTGATCATCCAGCTCTGCAGAAGCCTGATAACAATCCTGATCATTTGAATCAGGTGTGTTGGAAGAGGGACACATCTAAAACATGCAGGATAGCGGCCTTTGAGGACCAGGATTGAGTACTTCTGCTGTAGACTGATCAACCTATTGCAGTACAAAGCAGTGTTCATCCATACTAATGCCACAAGGCTTTTATGGGCTCCAGACAAATCACAATAAAGTAAAATTTAAATGAATCACACTTTCTTTCCTATCTTTCCACTTACTGTGATGGCAGATACAGCAGTGACACTGTGGTGTACAGTAAATGAAAGCATCTGGGGGAAGGATTTAAACCACAGTGCAGGCTTGTGTCGGCCTCCTCTGCTCAGTCGAATGGAAGCTGCAGCACATTGTTCCACTGTTACAACCGGTGAATGATGCTGTGAATGATGCTCTCCTTTCATGTGCAGGCTTGATTGGAGATCAGACCAGTGTGGATTTCAGGGATCAGATTTGACAGCTTCACTTCACAGCCTATCAAGCATGGCCACATGTAACATAGCTACACTGACTGATCAAGGGGTCTAGTGTTAGAGCAAGAAGCAAACTGATCTGCTACACAGGAGGCACAGAATTGACCAATGAGGTGATTACATCACTCATAATGGTATCGCTTTGGACTTCACAATTTGGAAATTAGTATTCAATCAATAACTTGAAGTGGTAAAAAAATATATTTAGTGGAGTCTAAAACAATATTTTTTTGGGTTGCTGATTTGCTTTCATGGCCGGTTAGGTGAGAAGACTAATATCACTTACATACCTGCATGATGGAGACAGTAGTTTTTGTACATTTGTAACACATGTAAATCCACCAGATGGCACTCTTGTATGTCAATCTGCTTCAGTGGGCATTTGTGGATCAGGTATGATAACATCTTTCTAACTCCTCTAACAGGAGCCACAGTTTAAAAATCTTTCTGAAAACCATCTAAATCCTTACAGCCCTGGAAATTCAGCTGTATTCTTCTGAAATGATGACTACACGTCCAAGCAGCGTTTTTTCACCCTCCCATTTCATCATTAATTATAAATACTTCTGTCCTGTATCTGTACACGTAAGTTGTCATGAGTTCAGTCTGTTAAATACGTAACAAAAAAAACCACGAGGAGTTCAGGAAACAGCTTCACATCACAGCCTGTTAAGCATGACTACATGTAACATTGTTGAACCACAATGAACAACAAATACTCAGAATGACCAAGAAATGAAAGGAAAAAGTTCCTGTCAAAAGTCCTACATTTCAGATCAAAGAATTTAATCACTCTCAATTTCAATTTCCTTTCTTCTTGTCATAGGAAATGCCTGTTTCCTCTTCATCTTTTCTACACATTGTTTCAAGATAGTTTTGTGCAACCGTGAAGACTCACGATCAGACTGTCCTACATGAATATAAAAATTAGTAGTAATGGAATTTCACTTCCCAAAATGAACTCCTGTATTTTATTGCAATCTGTAAAGTTTGTGTCACTTTTCTTTTCCTTTTTTTTTGTCATTTCATTCTTCATCATCTTTTCTTTTCATTTAATTTCTTTTAATCATTTATCTTTTGTTTGTTTTCACCTGTGTTGTCCGGGAGAGGAAATAGTGTATTAACCAAGTAATAAACCTTTAGTTCTTTAATTTGTTTATTGTTTGTTGACTATCCGTCTGTCTGTTAGCGACACAAACAATGACAAACATATCTTAATTAAATTTTGGCTTGGGATCCTGTCTGAAAAAGATCTCAAAAGTGTTTATTACTTTGACTGTTTTAACAAAGTAAAAATGGTGATTAAAAACCAGAGGGGCTTTGGCTAAATTAAATATAATATCATCACAGGTTCAACCATTTTGACCCAAGTTGATTGTGGCATCATAAAAAAAAAATGACGTAAAAATTGGTGTAAATTTCAAGGAAATCTGGTGTCATGAGTAATAATGGGAAATCCCTCGATGGGCCTGCTATATATATGACATTAGGTTCACCATCAATCATGAATAGTGTTCACTAGAGGTCAATACTTAAAGACATTCCCCAGCAGAGGCCATGAACATCCTGATTGGTGAGTAGTGAGGTAATGCTTGTAAAATGCTGCTGTGTCCTCTCCCGCTGATCATCCCCCAGACACAGCAGAGACTCTGAGAGGGGAAGAAACTACAAGGTGCTGTTCTGGATCAATCTGTGGATTACATCAGCACTAACTAACTTTTATTATAGCAAGGTTCATTTTAAAGCACCAAGGGATGATTTTCTTTTTAATAGATGGTATTATACATTTACATCTGGTGCAGTTTTTTCATTTTTTTAAAACATCTGTCATATTCACTAACTAACTGCAGTTACTTTTGGCTTAGGCTTCATGTTACAGAGACTATTCTCAACTCATGCAGCTATTCAGCCTGAGGGGGGACGTGCCCAGTTCTGCAGAGGAGCTGCTGAGGAGAGAGCCAGGCTTTGTTCTGCCTCTTGTCCTCTTCGCTCTCACGCGCTCACACTGTGCTGGATGTATAGAGGGGGATTTGCTTTTGTTTTTGTTTTTTTTTGATGCCTCGTTTTGATTGTCTTCACTCTCCTTGCAGTCTTTCTTGCCATTACCTGCTACATGGCTGCCTCCGTCCGCAGCGCGCCCACGCCGAGGAGCGGCGGCACACTTGTTGAGGACGCGCAGTTTCAGGAGAGCGTGCAGAGGAGCAGCAGCTTAACACAAAAGATCCTGCTCTCTATTCCCGACACGCACCAGTCCTGCATTCATACAGAGGTGAGGCCACTGTGGTTTTCATGTTTTAGTTTTGTTGCTGCTGCGTCAGTGCTGAGTGAGTGGGTCAGACTGCCAGGCTAACAGGAGAGCTTCTGCATGATTGAGCCTGGTTGTACAGCACAGAGCCTCTTTCATGTCTCTGAAACACAATGAGTTCATTTATTATACTGCATTACTGGCTGTGCAGCAGTCACCCTGCACTGTGCATCTGACAAGTTGAAAAATCAAGGAGAATAACAGTGATTTATTGTTGAAAGGGACCAGACTATCTCTGCAACATCTACTTTTAAATGGATACTTTGATTTAATGATTTCAAGCTGCTGTTATTACTGCATTAGATCCAACATTTAAAGCTGCTTAGTTTATACAGATTTGATCATGTGCATCATTAAACTGCCCAAGAGTGAGGGGAAAATTACAACTTGCCATAACAACACAACTTCATCCATCAATAATAATAATTCAGTTCATAATGCTACACTGTCAGGGATCATACTACCTCAGCAGTGCTTGTACTTTTCAAACCTAAACTACTTTAATCTTTCCACTGCTGCTTTTCTTTTACTCATCCATGTACTTCTACCATCACTGTTGTTTCACAGCATTTTTGCAAACCAGTAAAACTGCAGGTGCATGTGAGGTGATGTGTTTTACATGCCACGCTGCAATCTGTCCATAACGTCTTCCTGTTATCTCCTCACCGCAGACACTACAGCTCAACTCCTCAGAAAATGATAAGTTTGCATTGATGGCGTCCACCATTGGCATTCGCTCTGCTCCCGTACTCAGAGTTGTGTCAGAAAACGTCACACTGGTAAGTATTTTTAAAGATGGAGAAATATGGGAATGTAATGAGGGTTTCAAAAAAATAAAACAACAGCAAACATGAAGAATTTATTGCTTTTCTTTCCTAATAGGAGAACAGTTTGAAAAGGATGCACGAGGGTCTTCAGCTGCACCGGGACTTACTGAGCTCTGTCTTTCCTCGATTGGAAAACAAAGATAAAGTGACATCACTAATGGCTGACATCAAAGACCTCGCCATCCAGATCAATAAGGTAACAGATAACCTCTCAGTCACTGTCTGTCCTTATGATTACTCTTATTTTTGCACATCCATGATGGTTTTTGTGTGTGCACCTTGTACAGATGCTGAAAATTGCCAAATCAGAAGTGGCGGTGCAGCCCACCCCAACCCCCGTGGCCTTACGACTACCGGGGGAGTATGAAGTCCAGGTGGCGACACACCTGATCCTGGTGCAGCTGCAGTCGTTTGGGCAGGACATGGTCCGCTGCCTCAGGAGTCTGGACCACAGCACGGAGGAGGATACAGAGAGCTGACCAATACTTCACCTTTAGGATCATGTCAAAAAAATGTTGTTTTATTATGTTTATTTATTGATCTGTTAAAAGATTATTTATTTTTAAATGTATTTCTATTTATATATTTATTTAAAGAATTTGAATATTTATTTAGCAAATTTATTTTTGATAAAGCTTTGCGTCTCTTAGCTCCGTTTTTGTTTGACAGATGAGGCAAGTTGTATTTTAGCACAAGCCTGCTGACAGGAAACTAATGTTTAGCAAAACACACAAAGCCATTTGACATTTATTAATTTCATTTATTATTAACACTTACTTTGGAGGGTTAGGGGGAGATTAAATACTAATTAGAGAACTAATTATTTTTGTATTTATTTAAAAAAAATTCCCTGTACATGCTTGTATTTTCGGATCTCTCAATAAAAAACTACTTTTTCCCTGATTGGTGTTGTTAGTGACCATGCATAGTGACCATATAAAAAAGTATGTCTCATGCTGTCTCATCAATGAAATGATGTAATAAATTCCATCAAAGCACATACTGTAACTGAGAAGTGCAACTAAAAGTCAAACAGAGACATTAGTATCATTATGTCTGCCTCAGTGCGAGACTTTAGATTTCCTGGAGGAAGTGTCGCAAGTGGCAGATGACCACCTCTGTCACCGAGATGATGATGATGATGATGATGATCCAAACTCCCTGGTACGTAGTGCAATCATGTGAAAGCTTAACAAGCATGTGATCACAGTAGTCAGATGTCAGGTTATGGTGACTCCCAGAAATGACAAACACAATGTGATCAGGTGAATAACCACAGAATAAGTGGAACTGAAGTTTTTTTTTTTATTATTCTAAAATGTATTTACACAATTCTTCAAGTGTGAAAAAGGACATAAAAAACAATAGTAAAGCTGTGTTTACAGAAATATGGGTATAAACATTATTTTCCATCACAGAGAAGAGCAGTAAATGTGTGATTCAGGCAGGTGCAGGTATTTTTTGTCTATCTGCTGAACTTCACCCACCAACAGCTGGTCAATCTGAGGTAAATTTAACTGTGGCGTTTACAGAGCAGAGATGGCTTTGGCAGCTACTCTCCTGCCAAGTGGCAGAGTCAGGTCAGTGATAGCCAGGACCACTTTAGGTTTGGCCAGAGCAGGCAGCTTCACCAGCTCAGAAACCTGGGAGCACAGAGACACAAACAAAACTCATTATTTTCAACTATAGTGCATCTGAGGTCAGAGTTCAACGGGTTTGAAGCTGCTAAAGGCTTAAAAAGTCAGACTTTTTCAGAGGACAATCTTGGGCATATTTGTTTTTATTTAAATATGACCCCCCCCAAAAAAACTTAAGTATCACTGTTTCAGTTGTAATTGTAGTTATTTGTGTTCAGCACTTTCTTCTACATCAACTGTACATGCCTGTGCATGTTGGAACAACCCACACATTAAGTGTTTCCTACACAGAATACACCATGATGAGACTTGTGGTTACAGGTTCCCACAATACATTAGTCATGTAACTAAGCTGTACACCAGTGTGATCATTATCATCGCCAAGACTACAAGTATCTGAACGTTCAGAATGTTTTACAGATCCTGACTCTTAGATTTCTCTGGTTTGTTTAAAGCAAATAAATCTTAAAACCTGCTTTAGCAAAAAAGTCAAAATGCACAAAAAATAAGGAGGAATCCTAATCTCTTGGCAACAATCTCTGATTCACCAGCAACTCCTGTCTTTCTTTATTTCCACTCATCGAGCCTCTCCCTCCCAGCTCATAACTCACCATTGTAAAGGGCATGAACTGCAGGATGCTTCCACGACTTCCCTGCTCTAGGCACTCGACACACTCCTCCATAAAACTCTGCACGAACTGAGTATGGGGTCCGGCCATCTTGGAGCCCAGTATGGAGGAAATGAGGAGGAAAAGGTTGGCTGGAGGAAAACAGAACAGATGGTTTGAATTGTTACGGCTTTTTTTTTTTTTTTAACAGTACAATCAAATGCCATGTTGTTATTAAAGTTTGTTATTATAATCTTTGAGAAATACCCCTTCAAAGTTTAATGAAATGTTACTAAACACTCATTTTGTTAGAGCTGTTATCAAAGGCTTGAAATGGCAAAAAGAGAAAGACCCAAACTTACTGTAAGCATCATAAATAATAGTTGTGCAACTGTTGATTCCCACAGAGACTAAAATATGATTTCTACTCAGTTTATACTAACAACTGCCTCCTTGATTACTTTCATTTCTTATAGTTTACCTTATAAACTGGCACATTTTAACATTATAAGTTCACCATACAAAGAGAAAGTCCAACACATAAATAACAAGTGTCTTAGAGTGTTAGATCACTAAGAGTCACCCAAACACAGCCAGTGCTCTTTGGCATGGATTTCTCAAGTCTGTAGAGGTCTAGAGGGAAGTAAAACCGTCGTTCCACAAGACATTTCCCCCTCAGCTTGTGTTGTGATTATGCTGTCGAACAGGGAGGTCAAAACCTCCAGTACGATCACTGTTGGATAAGGCTGACACCATCTTGGAGTTGGTTTTGTTACTCGTCAATATGTCCAGTTACAATGTTGTTGTATTTCTCTGTTCATTAGTGCGATGTGTGTGTGAGCATAGACAGAAGTCTCACCCAGGACTCTGTTGAGAGGGTCCCTCATGTTGACAGTGTGGAGCTGGGAAGCAGACAGGGAGCTGCTCATAGATCGGTCTCCTGTGAGGGAACACGCAACATGAGAAACTGCAGATGAACCGACCTGTTTTGTTTTTATTTTAATTCGTAGTAATTTGAGGAAAGGAGAAAAAAAACCAACACAAACAAGGGACTGTCAACAGGGAAGTTAAAGTCATCTGTCAACTTCTGTCTGCGGCAACAAAGTGGATCCGTGGCTAAAAGTTGCAACAGCAAAAACGTTTAGTCTTACTTCATATTCTTTTGTTCCAAAAATAACCTCATGAGACACATTTCTACTTCTTTTCAACATGTGGGACCGATTTTAATATTCAGATATGAATCAACTATTTATGCAAAACATTTGCCACTAAAAACAAACCATATTTCAACCATTCATCTGTTTGTCTGTAAATTTAAAAATCATGCGTGATGAACAGTTTCTAAATGATTTCTCATGTGGCTTTAGGTCATTCTAAAAAACTTTTTTACTTTCAGTTTGAATTACAAAAATAACTACATTCAACATTTTTTCCTAGGTCATGCAACACACCGCTCGTGGACGTGCTGTGTGGGTTTTTTTCTACATAGCTGCAGCTAAAACTGAAAAAGCAAAAATTCCCACAGCTGAGAGTTTGACCGGTCACCACACCTGTCATGTGGACAGCAGGACAAAAAAAAAAGTGTGGGAAAACCACAACACTGTTATCGCCATCAATATTAACCTTAGACCTGAGAAGCACCACATTAAACTGCAGTGTTCAAGCTGGAACCTGTTGAAGAGCAAAACATTCAACAGATAATTAACTGTGAAACAGGTTGGTTTATAAAGTAAAGCTGGTTTATGTCTTTCTGATTTAGATAAAGTGCTTACAGGAAGTAATCTGCTGGTAACAAGATCTGAAAAAGTCTGTTTGGTTTGGAAAATCATTTGGTATTTGCATAATCCCCAGCTCAGACTGACAGACAAATGTCTGAGGCTTCATAATTCAACAGCGTATTAAAACCCAGACATTAATAGACTGACCTGGACTGGAAAGGGCTACAGGCTCGTCTTCATTGGAGCTGAGCAGCCGCATTAGTTTGGAAGGCTGAGTGTCATCCAAGGGGAAGAGGCTGTTGTAGTCCTGCAGCAACAATATATGTATTAAACTACACAGCATTAGAAGTTCTCAGTGTCAGTATCAGTTATTGATTGGTAGGTCAGAGTATTTATTCACTTCAATGCTTCTCATAGTGAAAATAGTTTGTTTGAATAAATTTAAAACTATATTTCTTAGACCTAGACCTTGGCCTCGTCCTTCTGTTTTACCTCGATATCTTCTCTCTGCCTTTTTCGCTGGCGAGCTGAGAACGAGCCTTTGTGGTGAGAGGAGTAAGAGCTGAGCGCACACCACACCGACAACCTGAAGAGTCATCCGAAGAAGTCAACACCTGACACCAAAACACCCCAAACCACCACCGCCATCAACATCAAGGTATTAAGCTTCTCTTACTTGGCCAGTGCTTTTCCAGGTGGATCTGCAAGGCTGTGCCAGTGGGCGGAGTCTGTGAGCAGGTTGGGCAATATGGTGCCCAGCAGAGTGAGGGTGATCTGCTGAGTGTCCAAGCAGAAGATGCTGTAGAGCAACTCTACCACCCGATTGGCCCACTCCTGGCGTGTTTCCTTCAGAAGTTCCTGAAATACAACAGTGCTCGGTTGACACAGATCAAGTAATCAATACTTTGTTGTGGTCTCTTGTTATCAGCCTTTGATGCAATGATATAACAATGTTATAATTTATGGGAAAGATGTCGCTACGTGTAGAGTTATGGAGCAAATCCCTGTTTTGTTTCATGCTATTCCATCTGACAGTTGATGATGATGATGATGATTTGTGAGGAAATTCTGGGAGGAAATCAGTGCGGCCAATATTTTACAGGGAAATCAATGGATTTGTCACAGTTTCTGGTCCAATTTAAAATAAAAAAAATACTGAATGCAACCCCAACTGTTTGGAGAATTATTTGGCTGCTGGATCCAGGTTGATTTTCTTTGTTTCTTGTTAACAAAATAGCTTTGGATTTTTGACAGGAACTTTCACAAAGCAAGACATCTGAAGACATCACTTTGAAGAAAATTGGGATCAAGTAAGATCAATAAATAACGAGAACTAGAAAATGTGCAATTCTTGAAGAAATTGCAGAGTGATTGCCGAATACTTCCAAAGATGCTGCAGAAAAGTTGGGGCAGATGGGAAAAGAAGTGAGAACAGCATTTGAGCAGCCATATCCTAATCAGCTTTAAACCCGTACATCTAGCTAAGACTGGTAGCATATCACAAAACAGACTGAAACAGAAAGAAGAATCAAGTGTAAATTGCTGCAGCCACAGATGTAGAGAAATCCTAAATAGAAATGGACGAAGCAACCAGGGCTCCAAAAATGAAGCTAATGTAGAAAACTTCCAACGGCCACTAGATGCTGGCTCCAATTGAGTTAAATTGAAAAATTGTCATTTTCAATCCTGAAAAACTCAATACTATAAACCAATACTCCAGGAGGAAGAACATTTAGGGGCATGGTTAGTTTGATTGACAGGTCTGGTCTCCAATGAGATGACATCACCAATATGGTGACGGTTAAATGTCAGATTTCTGTACACAAAAGTCCACAAATTATCAAGTGATGTCATGTTAGCTTTGTCAATTCTATGCACACTCTGTGGTTACAGCCTTGTAATTACAAACAGAGACTTTGGTCTTGCCTATCAACACTAGTCTTCGTACCTTGACCAGATTGTTAGTGAACCAGAAGACCCCTCCCATGTTGAGCAGACTCTCAAACAGATGCAGAGCTCGGCTGTCCACCCAGCCTTTGCGCAGCACTGCCTGGAACTGCTTGCTCAGCGCCGTATGGATGGGTTCTTTGGCCGGCAGCAGGTTGCGGTAGGGGATTGGCTCCTGGCCCTCCACTGGGGGACGCAGAGTGGCGGCTGTTTGTTGGAAGACGTCGGCACACATGTGCTCCATGATGGAGCTCATAATGATCACACTGGTGAGATTGTAGAAGGAGATGATGTTAGGTGTAAGTACTCTGATCAATCACAGGCTGAACTGAGGCACCAGTGAGTGTGTGTTGGTGTAAGTGTGCGTTTCACTTGTCTGTACCGTTCATTGTAAAACTGCAGAGTGTTCTCCCCGTACAGTGGGGTAACAAGCTGCCGGATCATAGTCTGGGGCTTCTCCCTCTCATCCCTTCCCAGCATTCTGACATGGGCCACGAGCCACGCCACTGCACAGATGGCCATACTACACACTTTCCCCTTGATGTTGTCAGTGATCTTCTGCACTCAGATAGACAGAAAGAGATGACAGCGGCAAGAAAAGAGGAAGGAACAGTGCGGTTAGAGGGGTGTAAAACAAAAACAGGATTCTGACTAAAAGTACATCCTTCCACATTGCGTGATACAAAAACTTGAATGGAATAGGGAAGAAAAGAGAAGTCAGCCACATATATGGGACGTCATTGCTGTTGCAAGTCTTGACAAGTTTTTACTTGTCAAGACTTGTCATTTTCCACAGAAGACGTCACACTGAGTAATGAGTCAAACTACAACAGAAAGAAAAAGGAGATTCTCTGACATGTCAGGGCCTGTTTTCGCCAAAAGATCACATGAGCCACTGACCCAGTGACCACTCAGGAAATCTCACTAGAAATGTTTTTTAGTCACAGGGAGTTGTACAGACCTGTACTGCCTCCACAGAGAGCACGCCGTTCTCCCAGGCATTCAGAACTTCCAATATGGCCGCTGGAGTGCTGAGGCAGATTTCATGCCATTTCACTTGACTGTCAAACCAGATAAAGGTCAGAAGAAAATCCACATTTAGATCATTGCTGGTAATGTTTGAGAAATTGTTAGAATTAAAATCAAAATAAAAGAAGAATGAAGTGAAATTGCTGCAAGTCAAACAATCTGACGATAACTTGTTGTCAAATAAGCTGCAAACTGTGGAAGAACCAAAATAAAAATCATCAGCTGCAATGAAAAGCGCCTTTCATGTTGAAGATGAAAGGTTAGTTCACTAATTACAGATTAGCCTGCAACGTACACTAGTTTCATCTCTGAGGAGTTGTTCAGCAGTGTTACCAGGCTCTCCACTTTTCCTGGCTCGGGTCTGAAGCAGGGGTGGTCTGGGTTCAGAGTCTTTCCCTCCTCAGGCATACAAGTCTGCAGCCACGTTTCAAAGAAGGGCGTCTCCCCTGAAGGGCTCGGGTCTGACAGGATCACCTGGAGAGGAGACGCGCACACAGAAGTCATGCACATTAACCTAATGTAAAATCCAAACATATGCCCTTGAACGTCACAGACTGTTTTATGATGAGCTCGAATTGAACTAACCTCAGAACCGTATGTCTGCACCACATGGCAGAGCATGAGGAAGGAGATGTCAAAGAGCAAGGCCCGTACAGATGCAGACTTAGCTGAGAGAAAGGAGTAAGACATCCACAGTGTAAGTATCTTTAGTTCAAAGTAGAGTAATGGAAAAAAAAAATTCCCACACTGGAACATGTCACTCTTGTATTTGAACTTACATCCTTCTCCACTGATGTGCTTGGGAAACTCATTAAGTCTGGAGTAAAGGGGGAAAAAACATTACACAATCTGAAACATTTTGTTAAAAAGAGGATTGCCTGAAATGAAGCAGTGTTACTTCTATCAGAATTAAAGTACATGGTGACTAAGGTGGCTGGCAAATCTAATTTTTACTCACTTTATAAACTTTCGGGCAAAGGATTTAAGTTTCCCAGTAGCCGCTGCTGCAGCCAGGAGCAGATCCAGGCTTTTCCCAGACAACATGTGGCCGAGGACCCCGAGAAGGCCCTCAGGGGACTTGGAGTGGTCAGCATCTACTGTCTAATAAACAAGGAGCTTTGTGTTTATTTGTCCTTCATAAAAATATGTATTTGTTGTAGTGCTGCGATCTTTGAGAATCACCTTCAGGCAATAAGTTGACATTTTGCTTTTCCAAACATATAACATTGATTCTCTTTTCACCTCTGTTGATGACAAGCACTGCATCAACACTGTAACATACAGTACAGGTCAGATGTGGTTATGGTGCCTACCTTCAGAATATTGGTGACAGTGGGCTCAGCTCTCAGGATGAGGCCCGGGTTTGGCTGGATGTTAGCATTTTCGGCAGTCTTTAGCCTTGGGGCGAACTCCCTGTCCTCGGTCCTGAATTAAAGGTGCAAGGGGAGAGGGATGGGATGGGAAGGGAGGGGTCGAGGAGGAAGGATGAGAGAGAGAGAGGG
>OOFC01049891.1:60663-73679 GCA_900323345.1 Pseudochromis fuscus
TTTTGAGTCTGCATGGTTTTTTTTTGTTTGTTTGTTTTTTTCTCCCTGTACATGCATGGGTACTCCGGTTTCCTCCCACAGTACAAAGACATGCTTGTTAGGTGAATTGATCAAACTAAATTGACCATAGGTGTGAGTGGGAGTGTGAATGGTTGTTTGTCTATATGTTAGCCCTGCGATAGGCTGGCAACCTGTCCAGGGTGGACCCCGTCTCCTGCCCGATGACAGCTGGGATAGGCTCCAGCAGACCCCAGCGACCCAAGTGTGGAGAAAGCAGGTATAGAAGATGACTGACTGACTATATGTTGCCCATTTGCTGCTCCCTGGGATGAGCTTATATATGGAGCCATGTAGAGTCCTTGTAGTAATACTCCTAAACCTGGCATAATTATATTAACCTAGATTTTAGAAGCCCCTATGTATCTTTGATTGAACGATACTATTACAAGAACTTACTTCCAGCGATAAAAGTCGAGGCTACACTTCCACATGTGATTTGGCACATAAAGAGCTTTATATATATATAGTGTCTTCAACACAGCTTCCCCTCATTTTCCTGTCATGTACAGTTCAGGCTACGGGGAGTTGGTTCCAGCATTAATTATAACTCGTCTATATGAACTGGCTGGCAGAGAGCCTGGCCATCCTTTCGCATCCTTTAATTGGCTCCAGAAGATTTTAGTAGGTCGTAATGGTTTGTGTTGCATATCATGGAAGCAAATGTGTGAGTCCAGACCCCAGCTGGCTTAATCAACTGTTCCCGGGGAGTCACAGAAGGGACGTTCCCAAGGGATCCTGGGTGTCAACTTTGCTGTCTGTTGCGTAATTTAGACACAATAGCTTGATGATGTAATGCCATCACATCTATCTATCTATCTATCTATCTATCTATCTATCTATCTATCTATCTATCTATCTATCTATCTATCTTGCTGTGGTTTATTGTTCCCTGCTGAAGTTGTGTCTGGTTTTCTCCCCAGCTGCACGCTCTTTTTTTTTTTTCTTTCTTTTTCGGCCAGCGGGTTACGTGGCAACAGCCTCCATATGGTAATGAATAGGTTTTATTTGCAGGAGCCGTGAGTGTGAAGGGAGAAGCTGGTGCACCAGTGGCACTCATGGCTCTGTGATTCAGACGACTGCTAACAAACTGTTTTCTGTCTGAGGGATGGCGTTACAATAAGGTCATTTTGGCTTGACGCTTTTACCGTCTTTATCAGATAATCCAGCTGTATCTAACCCTATAAAGATCAATTATGAGTGACAGTGGCCATTGATGCATGGAGGCTCCTCTACACTTAGCATAATAAGAATTCAATGGGATTGTACTTGTTGAGAAAAGTTCAAGTAACTGAAGTCATAGGGTGCACCAATCCCATCTGCATGGCATGTGTTGGGGATTATACAGCAACCATCTCACTTGCAGGGCAGTTTATCCTGGCATGCCCTTAATTATCCAGGACCTCTTGATGTCTAATCCTACTATGACGATACACCAGTTTGACATCACAGCCATCAGAAGACAGCTCATTTTCAGAGCCAAGTCAAATTCGGACTCCCACGGCCCACGTTACACTGATGAGAAAAAATCTATATCCTTAGTTCGGCACTCATTAACACCATCCACCACTAATCCCGAAGGCTTCACTTTGACTCTATGTGTGCGATACCCAGCCACACAAAGCCTAACATACACTGCCCAGTTCATGTTGCATAATCAAACTTGGCAAAAGCTCCCAGCATAGCCGCTGTGATCCCAGTGTCAGTTAGTGCTGAGACCCAACGCCTGAGCTCAGCACAACCAGTGGCCAGCATGTTAATCCTACATCTGTCACTCACTGTGGGTGACTTAATCACCCCCAACCTGAATTATTTAGAAAAAACTCATGGCCACAGATCTCGTGCAGAGTGTTCGGGATCATCATTACAACTATATGCATTTGGTCACAGATACTTCACGTGCATCACAAATATCACTGAATGATGGTTAGAGGAAAAGTTAAACCTGAAGTTACTCTGCTTTTTTCACAGCAGACTTTTTTTTTTCATTGCGAGAACATCACAGGTGTCACATTGGCGATGACTTTGTGCTGTTCAAGGGGATGGCTGTCACTCAGGTGGTGGAGTGGGTCGTCTACAAATCTGTCTCTTCCTGTGGCGAAGTGTCCTTGAGCAAGACACTGAATCCTAAATTGCTTCTGAAGCTCTGTAGCCATTGGTATGTGAGTGTGTGTGAATGAGACAACTTGTTAGACACTTTGTAGACATAAGCCCAGGTAAAAATGTTATGTGAAGTCCATCCATTTACCTCATGACAGTGTGGTACTGAGTGAGGACTCTGACACTGACTCAGCCAAAGGGATTTCAGCCGTGATTAAACTATTTACTTAAGTTTTTTCCTGTTAAAAATATCTTGTGTAAAAAGTGGTTACAGGAAAATTTGAACCTTAAAACATAAAGGTTTCTTCTGCTCTGCTGTAATAATGACCCCTCGTGTTGTTACCCAGTTGATCTAACAAAGTCAGCTGCAGGCCTCTTTCCCAGTTTCACAGGGCCAAAAGGCCCCTGGCCCTCTGGTTGTTTGCGTGTCACAGTAATTAATTGATGAACCTTCTTGAATAATTGGTCCAGGACCAGGAAGTCATTTGATTGTGGCGACATGAAGCTCGCTCTCTCATCTTAAAACCCCATCACGGTGATGTATTACCTCTGCCACCACTTTGTCCATGCCATACCCAGCTTGAGGAAGTCCAGGGTTTGAACATGATCTGTCACTTCAGTGCAGCTCAGCCCACTCGGACCACTTCCAACAAAAGAGATAAAAACAATCTTCTTTTCAAAGTTAGTTTTTTATTTGAATAATTTAAATGACTGAATTAAAATCAAAAGCCCAGCAGACATTTCGCTGGACATAGGAAGACTTCTACAGAGGTCAAAGGTTTTTCCAATCATCCCTTTAAGAGAAATACCTGTTTAATCAAGAGCTTCTGTGCAGAAAAAGGAAACAACAGAAATTAAATAATTGAAAACTAAGACATGAATTATATTTTTGCTGCTCAATACTGATTTCATCGTAGTAGTCTGGTAAAAACAGATAAATATCGATTGCTGTATTCTATCAAAAAGAACTTTGTATAAAAATAAGCAGGTTTGTTCAGCCTGGCTGCTCCCTATTATTATTTTATAACACCACTATGCTTTGTACACTATAAACCTTTATATTTAGCTCAAACTTTTGTACGTGTGCTTCTTTTTTTAAGGGCTCAGGTGGGCAACATCAAAGCTAAACCAATCTCTGAAAAAAAAATATTCAGTAGAAATGATTGAATTATGCATTTCAGTGATGCAGCGTAGAAGTTGTTGACTCGTCACCTTTTTTAACCACTGAAATTTTGTGAGTAGGTGCAGAGGCTTCACACATCAGTGTACACAACCTTCCCAGAAGGTAATGAGCATAATAAATGTTAAGGGTTGGGTAAAGAATGTTTTACTTAACAGCCAAAAAAATCAAGTTATATTTTACTACAGTCCTAAAGTTTCCTAAAAAAAAAAAAAAAAAAAGCAACATATAACCAAGAACTATTGTAGTTTCAAACATATCACTAGAGATAAATGAATATTTAGGAAAATATTAGTCATTGTGACCAACATAACAACCATTTTATGGTTCTCCTCAATGTCTCATGTTATACCTTTTACTCTTTAAGTTTCCTTCTTTACACATACGCAATCATCTATGTGTGAAACTTAAATAAAAATGTTTTACAGGAACATGACATCCACATTTTAGTGAGGTAATAGATAAACTTGATGATTAGTATTTTGTAACACAATATAAACATGGTGAGGTTTGACTGATAAATTATGACTAAAATAAGGGATTTTTTTTTCTATTACTGTCCATGCCAAAGAAAAGAAGTTGCCATGCATAATAATTTTGTGTCTTAAACTACTGTATATAGTAAAAGCAAATGAGCCTATAATTACAAATTCAGTTTTACTTGATTTGGTTTTATCTTCTTATTCAGCAGGGGGTTGCTTCAAATAATGGGAAACTGGTTTTGGAAGATTTATATGGGAACAATCACTTCAAAACCTAAATCTGAGCTACAGTCTGTTACTTTGGTATCAAATCTGAGAAATTATATGCATAAAAGTACAATAAAAACACAAAAAATAAGGTCATTATCCTCATATCATGCTTTTCACTGGTAATCTGTGAATCAAGATTTCTATATATGTTGAATTTATTCCAAGGAGATCATCACAAATACTAAATGTGATTGAAAAAAAGATGTGCTTCAGTGTTTATTGCTTCCATTCAGACCTTGCTCCAGTGTATTCACTCATTGTATCAGCATATTGCTAAAATGCATGTAGGTGTTTGCAGTGTGTGATGTTTGTAAAAGCAAGAATTAAAGACTGAAAAAAGAGGAAGCAGCTGTTTTTGTTTGTTGCAGCCTCGTATGATGAATAAATAATATATTGCCCTGTATTAAGAAAATGAAACTTGTAAAATTTGAAACAGAGAGGAGTTAAATTTACCCACTTTTGATGTGATATGAGTAGAAATGTAGGATCAGATTAAGTTTGCTAAAACATTTGGACTCTTCTAACCTTCTTATCACAAGACAAAGTGTTGTAGACACATCTGCCCTTATGATGCTTTTGTATCTGGATAGAAATGCTCAGATCTTACATTTCAAACTGAGCTTAATTTACAGGACTCCTCTTTGGCTAAACAAAGTAAATCAGAGGAACAGCTTCCTTCCTTTTTTATTTCAAGCTGCGTTTCTAAGTGCTGGGCGTTGACTAAAACAATTACCGTATTTTCTGGACTATAAGCCGCTACTTTTTTCCGACTTTGAACCCTGCGGCCTAAACACCGGTGTGGCTCATGTATCGGCGGCACGAAGCTCGTTGGCTTTTTACAAGCTAGCAAGCTCCGTGCCGCCGATACATTTAGCCTCGTCACATCAGACCCGGTCAGAGTGGACCACATGAAACTGTTTGAATAAATTCAATAGCGGCTTATAGACAGGTGCGCTCAATAGTCCGGAAAATACACAAAAAGTACATAATTTAATCTCACACAGAACCCAACTGGGTGTCTGTCTCCTAAACAATTAATATGCATAGATTCATTTTTAATAATAAGACAAAATACACAAAGTGATCAATTTGTGCCAGTTTGTCTTCATTTGGGTTTGGACTGTTGAAAACCTGACATTGACTGACAACATACAGGTTTTGGTTTAATTTGTAAAAGTTTTCATTTAAGGTGCAGTTTTTAGTGAGATTTCAAATTGCTGCTCTTTATTTATTATTTTTGATCAATATAAAGTTGGGTTTTGAAACATACAATATCCCTAATATCTCATTTCCACCATTTGTGCTTCATTTTTACTTGACTCAGTGACCATGCAATGATATGTGTAGGCAGCCAGTTCATGATGTTGGTGGCTTACGAGGCAATAAGTTATAATAATTATAATTCATATATTTTAAATTCTGCTCAGTATGTTTCTTTACGCTCGACATAGTGCAGTTATTTTTTTATATTCTGGGACCTTCTCGATACCTAAATGAATTGTTGAATTATTTTGTTCTTCCTGGCGCACGGTCAGATGTTTTATCACGGCTCATTGCATCTGAATGCTGCAGTGCACGGATTTTCAATGTGTCACTGAACCCAGGTCCAGCAAATTACAGGAATGTGTCGAGAGCTTAAGAGAAACCTTGGGAAAAAAAAAGATCATTTGTGGCCAAGAACACGTTGAGATAGCAACTTCTATTGTTTAGAGGTGTTGTTGGAAATTGATACTGCACACAAAAAACATAACTTACCTAAGAAATGTATTTACACCTAAGATTTGATTATAAGGTTCTGTCATAATAGGTTTTGATGCACTATCGTTAAACACTCTGAACTCAAAATGACCATGTGAAAAAAAAAGATTCAAGTTTCCATGAAGGAAGAAGGTCTTTCTCTAGCCTTTTCCTTGATTGTAGACATTCCTTACCACAATTGTCTAAGCTGTGTACTCCTGCTTTCTCCCATTCCTTCCAGTTAAGTCCCTTTTACTGTTGTCCTATTTCTTTTCCACTCTTTCACAGTAGTCAGCTTTTCCTATGGCACTTTGCATTGTTCTGCATTTTTACCCTTGGATAAAGTTATTGAAATTAGACCCTGGGTCAGTGGGTAGAGGTCATATTTCTGACTCCCTACGATATGACCTTTGATCCAGCGCCCGTGTGGCCTGTATGCGTTCAAATTCGTGTCGGCTGTTCCGGTCTGGACTGAGGTTTGCCAGCGCCCGGCTCCCACCACCTACATCCTGATCCTCCTCCTCCTCGTCACGGTTTAGGAAAGCCAGCTCGTTTTCATAGCAGAAGGAATTAGAGCTGGGGACTAAAAACTTGTTCTCCACCATGTCCTTGGCACTGCAGCGTGGGGTGGACGGCACCTCGTAGGTTTTGTGAAAGTGAGAGTAATCCACCTTGTACAGGTTCTTCTCCTCGAACAGGACCGGCTCAAACCGGTGACCCCAAAGAATTTCGGAGGCCAAGTAGGAGCTGCGAGCCTGCGTTGTCATGGCGGTTGCTTCGACCATCCCCTCCAAAATGACCACAATCTCAAAGTCTGCTGTCTCTAAGTCCTGTTTGCTGATCCCAAAAAGCGGGCTCTCCTCATCTATCTCATGGAGAATAGTGATGGGTGAGACCAAGAAAATCCTGTCCAAGCCTTTGTCGAACCCCACGTTAATGTCTATCTGGTCTAGAGGAATATATTCCCCCTCATCGGTTATCCGAGGTTTGATGAGCTGTGCTCTGACATGGGCCTCTACAATGTGGCTCTTGCGAAGATTCCCCACCCTCCACATGAGGCACAGCTTTCCGTCCCGCATGGCAATGACAGCATTGTGACTAAACAACAGTGTTTGTGCTCGCTTCTTAGGCCGTGCCATCTTAGCCATGATGGCTCCAATCATGAAGCAGTCAATGATACAGCCCACTATAGACTGAAAGACAACCATGAAGACGGCCACTGGACACTCCTCAGTCACACAGCGGTAGCCATAACCTATGGTAGACTGTGTTTCAATGGAGAATAAAAAGGCAGCCACAAATCCATTGACCTGCAGGACACATGGAGTGAAGTTGTCATCCCCAGCTGGGTTATCCAGATCTCCATGCAGCAAAGCAATGACCCAAAAGGCCAAGCCGAAGGCCAGCCAGGAGACGACAAACACAAGAGTGAAGACCACTAGCATCCACCGCCAGCGAATATCAACACACGTGGTGAAGATGTCGGCCATGTAGCGCTGCGACTTGTCGTCCATATTGGCAAACTGCACGTTGCACTGGCCATTCTTTTTGACAAAGCGGTTGCGGCACTTGCGGCGTGTGTGGATCTTGCCATTTCCAAAGCCGTTCATGCCATGCATGGTAGTGAGGCGCAGGCCCTCTTCCTCGGATGACACAATGCTGTAGCGGTTGATCCTTCCCACACTCATGCTCCTCACGGCACCTCCAGCTGCAGGGTGAGAGTAGAAGGGCAGGGCTGGAGTCCCAGTGTGTGATCAAGGCCCCTCACAGCTTGATCACTGGCTAAGCTGCATTTTAGTGAGTCATAGACAGGGAGACGGGTGGGAGCCTTGTGCATTTATCCAATCCCTGTAGAGAGTGTAGGGAAAGGAGAACATGTGTGAGCATCGTTCTCTCACATAATGGTCAGATAACACCATTCACGTGTATTAAACATCACGAACTATCAAACTGTTTAATAAACCGATGCTAAAACATTGTTATACAATTAACACACCAACACTTGTAGTTCTACTGGCCTAAAATAACTAATATCAAAAGATGTTTACGCTGAATTAACTGTGTGAAAGACTGGAAATGAACATATTATTATTGTTATGTGTTCATGTAAATTTGTACTAAGCAGATCTGTTATTCAGGATTTTCTCTCAGTGCCTTCATAGGATGAAACTAGTTTTTATATCTTCACCTGTGTTGATTGGAGGGTTTGTTTGTCTGTGAAAAAAATACTGAACACATCACAATGATTTTTTTTTGGAGACTCATTAACCAAATGATTGAATTTTGGCCAAGAAATCTTCCCCAAAAAGCCAAAGTCTGTAATAATCAGCAAATGTTTTAACAAGCTGATGTTGTAGTTTCATCACAAGAGGGCAGCAGTGTTCAGTCAATAGCATCAATACAACTGGATTATGCCTTGATGGAGGTTTGTGCTCTCTGAGGGCTTTCTTCTTCACAATGTTTTTTTTAGTGGTTTCCCATTAGCTAAAGCAGTGAATCTCCATTTTTTGTTACTACTTTTGTTGCACTTCCCAGTACAAGCTTTGCAGTGTCAGTATCCGTAATACTGGTTACTTTGGTTACTTCATATTCCTCTCCTCACTGTCTTGCTCTATTTAAACATCACGACTCAAAATCCAATTGGCCCTCACTAAAGGGTCCTCATGTCTTTTGATGTCGGCAGGCTCAGTGAAGAGCTGGCCTCACAGTACATCCACTTCTGTCACATGGCATTTCCTGTGCTCGTCCCTTCCACATTATAAAGACGGTTGGCAGTGGAGACAAGTCATCCCCTACCAGATGTTTATTATTATTTAATGTAAAAAATAAATACAGCTTGTATCTTTTTTTTTATAAAACGAGGAGGCCTATCACACTTAACAGGGGACGGTTATCACGTGTTAATTTTCAACACGCCTTGGTTGTATTTATAGTCTATCAGCAGCATGCCATGCACTCATCACGCATCCAACAGATAAGCTGTGCTCTTCTATCTGTGATGTTGTTGCTGAAGTTTGCCATTGTCGTTTCAGTACAATACTTTTGTTTGGGGAGAAGAGGCGGCAGTGTGTGTGTGTGTGTGTATTTAAACTCCTTGGGGATTTGTGTGTGTACCACTGATTCAATGGACATGGAATTCCAGATGCTACAAACAGAGGTGGAGAGAGAAGGGCTCTTTGTATTTGACCCAATTCTGTACAGATTGTAGTGTTATTATTAATCACATTGTTAGGATGCAGTAAGTTTACACTGCTTCTATTTAATGCTCCATATAAGTGGGTAGTGGATTATTCTCTGGCGCAATGTTCATTGTAATTTCATACGGGAATTTACAGAATCAGACACTTGTCAATTCAAAGCACATCCTCATAATATATTTTGAATTAATTTAATTTGAATCCTGTCAGTACAGCTGTCATTTCACTGTCTGGGTCAGGCAGCAGATAACCTGGCCACTGCACTCCTATGTTGAGCCTCAGGGTCAAGACGTTTTACCCATGAGAACTGGACTGAGGCCCCTCTGGGTGCAGACAGCTTTTATCGCCTCGACACATCCGCTGTGTGTCTGCCGGCCTGATTCGGGCCCTGAAGACTTGACGGCTCACTCATGTGCGCTCCAAAATCCCAGGTGCCTTGCCGTCTGCTGCACACTCACACTAAATCCCCCCCCCTTACACACACACACACTCTTTCCGGTGTAAGTTCTCCTGATGTGCAGCCAGATTACCTCATGCACAATTTTAAAACGGTCCCTTGGTGTCAAACACACACCTATATCAGGAAAACATACTGTAGCTAAATGTGCTATTTTTAGACTTCCAAAGGCCTTTTTTGCCCTTTGACAATAGCACACTACGCTCCCCATAGAGCACAGCTGTGAACGCTAAAAATAGTTATCCTAACACTCCTCTCAAATATGTAAATCTTTGGATAATTTCTGATTGTACGCAGCACTTGTCTCTTACACACACAGTTTAATTAGGCCTGTTTCCACTCCTTGGGTCATCCATGTTAGTGGCTGGTGCACTATATAACATAGTAACCACGCTCACCATGTTACATAACAGAGATAAATCTTGGGCCTCAGTTGTGTCTCTCTGCATTTCACATGAGGCATGTTGGTCTCCACACTGCACGCATGACCTGAGCGGCCCTACGTGGTGCGCGGTCTCCATATCATACATGCAGTGTCAGGTGTCCAGTGAATTGGTCGAATGAAAGTAAAAACCCACCCTGCATCCTTACAGTCATTAGATAAGTGCCCGAGGATCTGAAACCATGCAGAAAGCCTTTTTCCTGTAGCTACCTACACAGGAAGCTCTGTAAATCAAATTGCCCCTCTGAGAGGTGTACACGGGGCTGAAGGCTTAATCTTTGTCACCAGGTCTTTGATATGGATTTGGTAACATGCCACTATCTGTATTATACTATCTATACATTTTGAGTAACATTATTTAGATAAATTAACAGGTAAAGGAGCAATTCATAGCTTTTTACCTGCATTAATATTGATATGCTACCTACAAATTCTCATCATTATAATATTATTATTATCATTGACAGCAGGAATTAACAAGTGTACTGCTGCTTCAATTGAATTTTTGTGGTGGGTGTCATTTCTCTTTATTTTTTATTCACAGATTGCACCTTTATCAGACTAAATTCTAACCGCTATACAAAACCAGTGTGAAATTATGTGTTTTATTTTTTTATTATCTAACATTATCTTCCACTTCCATGATTTAGAATACATACATAACCACACAACATGTGCCTTTCAAGTGATTTCCACTATATTCAGTAATTTCTTATATAACCTTTGGTGACCTCATCTGCTGTGTGTGTTCTTGGGGAGCTGAGAGGTGCGATGATAAGCTTGTAGCTGATTAGCATGAATAGAATGAATAATTGGATGTGCAAAATAATGGAAGGGATTGGGAGGGACAATGAAGTGGAGTGGGAGAGGGTACTTCATCTTTTTACTTCATCTCAAGACAAGCATGCAGAAAACTGAGCTACTGAGGAACTCCGATCCAGGACCCACCTCCCAAGGCCATTGTGAAGGAAGAGGCGAGGCTCAGGTGTCATTGTATTTTCCTATAGCTCACCACGCGGAACTCATCTCGTCTCAAGTGACCTACAAGTATTTTCCTATAGAAAGTCACACCACTTGAACATGCAGAGATGCCAACTGATTGCAAGGATATTTTACCAAAAGTTAACAGCTTGTTGTTTTGTAATGTAATTAATAACGTTGGTCATTTCAAGGGCTCCGAGTGAAAGACACCTGTGGTATTACTTCAAACTGGACGGTAACAGCTAGTGTCTGTATGTAGGCCGTCTCCAGTGGTTGTTGAAGTGTTAATATCGGACTGACAGCATAAAGATCTGAGTCACCCTCTCACATTGTTAGGACAGCTGGGATATTCTGTAAAAGTACAACAAAATCTGTAGTTTTTTCCCCAGCTGCACCTGTAGCTGCACACTGTTCAAACACCTGGTTCCCATCCATTGATCATTCCCACATGTGAGCTCCACTCTGGGCTTTTTTGATCTTTATTTGTGCAGTTTTTTTTAATTATTTGTACCCATTCACAAAGGCTGAATCACCCATATTAAACCTGAACTCTATAATTTCCAATTTTAAGCGACACCTGTTGATTAAAGCACCAAAGCTTAGAAATATCACTGTTAGATCATTATACATTAAGTCATACAAGAACATCTACAGGCTGTAGTCGGTGATTCTGTTTGTGCTTTCTCTTGACAAATATCCCTCCTTTTGGATAAAAAAACTAAGCTGAGATGAAAAGCAGGATGAGGTCATTGAACTGTCATGCAGCAACATTGCATAATCTTCCTTCTCTTTATCCTCTGTCTCTTTTGTACCTGCACATCAGTGATTTCTTTATACACTGGCAGAAAAGTGCAGTACCTGACACAACCCATTCATTATTGATCACCCTCCAAGTTATTAGTTGAAGTTGATGTAATGCAGACAGGGAGTTTGTTTACATTGGCTGGATTTGTGGCTCTTCTTCACTGTAGTTACTGACGGATGTGAAAGTAATCCCATCACAGTTTTCCATATTGGAGTGGTTGTCTAAAACTGCTGACCCCCAGCTATTCAATATGAAATAATAATTTTTCAAAACGTAGAAAATAAGCTTCCTTTTAAAATGTTTTGCTATTTTTTACTTTGACAATCTGTTTGTTAGTTTATTGTCACCAAGTGAATATGTGCAAAGTGAATTAATAATTATTTGATCGTGTCATCAGTGCTGTTATCGTGTAGTATAATGCTTTTTTATTGTCTACCTTTGATTTACCACAATAGGGAACAAGATGTGATTTGGATATAGGATTAAATTTCTGTTTCAACTTTCAATTTTTTTTTTGTCCTTTTCTGTTTACTTGCTACATTTTAAGTCAGGATGTGATATCGACAGGGAAAGCGAAGTAACGACTAAAGCTATTCAACACAGCATGAGGGATTTATTATGGAAAAATCAGCAACATATAAAATATTTGATTTGTTCTACAAAGTTATTGCTGTACAGGCTTTGTAGTGGAGAACGGTGGATTAGAAATGAAACAGTTTGACGACAGCAGTGTTTACATTTTTACCAGATAAATACTCAAAGGGTTTTAACAGGTTTATCCATTTTCTCACAGTTGTAGGTGACATCTGCTCGCACAAAAAGATAAACTTAAAGTCATCATGCAAAGACTAGTGCACTCTCATCCATACTGTTATGTATGTACTGCTTTTTAACATGATATTTCAGATCAGGTTAAATTTCAGTCAAATGATTAAGCTCCGTGGGGGAATGTTTAAGAGTTTTCTTCCACTGCCAACTGATGACATCTGACAAATACTGATGTGACAATCATGCTGCAAGTTTTAGGTAAAGTTTTCTGTACTTGTCTTACCTTGATCTGTACCTGTCCCACACCAGGCTGCAGGACTAAAGTGTGTGGTATCTTCTCTCCCAGTGTCCCTGTTAACCAAACTGAGGCATTCTCTGCGTCTGCCACCACAGCTGCTCCTTCTTTGTGTGTTACTCTAACACTGGAGAAAACCACTCCATCATCTTCAATACAAGGCACAGACCCCGTTTGAATTTCTTCATCCTTGCTTGATCTTCTCGTCTCTTTCCCCCTTGTCTTTTTTTTTTGTTTTACCAGCG